>JAVQJD010056690.1:0-42984 GCA_036023655.1 Nannoperca australis
TACGGTTTAGGATTGATTTCAAAATCCTACTGATGGCGTACAAATCATTAAATGGCATCGCCCCAGCCTACCTCTCAGACCTTTTACAACTTCACGTACCATCAAGATCACTCCGGTCCGCCGAACAGTTGTTTTTAGATGTTCCCAGGGCTAAGCTGAAACAAAGGTGAGATCGGGCTTTTTCCGTTGCAGCCCCTAAACTATGGAACAAGTTGCCCCTTCATGTGAGACTGGCCCCAACAATGTTGGCGTTTAAAAACACATTTTTACTCTTTGGCTTTTAATTCAGTGTGATTGCGTTTCCACTGTCCTTAATGATATTATGTAATGGATTTTTTACTCTGTGCTTCTGATTACTTTATATTCATATAGTATTTATTCTATTTGTTGTGTACAGCACTTTGGTCAACTGTTGTTGTTTTTAAATGTGCTCTATATATAAATTTGACTTGACTTGACAAATGAGATGAACCAAGTGCTAGAAAATACCTCCAAGTATGATTTGACGCTTCACTGATAGGTTTTTCTTTTTTAGGTGGTTCGAGCCATTTGTCATTCAATGGCTTGATGAGAACGAGGACGTTGCTATGGATTTCCTCAATGGAGCACTGGAAAGAGACAAGAAAGATGGAGTGAGTACGGCATTGAATAATTTCTCAATATGTAGCTTTATATTTTACCAACCAAGCCACTTTAAGACTGCTTTCTTATTCACAAGGACAGCTTGCTGAAACTGAATTTACCTCTTGAGGAAGAGCGTGTGGGGGATAAAGGACATTTCACACAGTCCAAAACACTCCTCGCCCAGAGACACTACAAGACAAGAATATGAATGAAATTTCAATTCAAAATTGACAAAACAGAAAGCAAAACATGATGTTCAGGGCAATAAATAGCACAGAAGGATATTAGGCAATAATTAGAGGAAATATGTATACGCTTCACAAAAGAAATTTGGCCCAGAAATGATTGCAATATATTGATGCACCTTTTGTGTGCATATTGTTTATGGTGCTTATACAGGAAAATGCTAAAAAACTGTTATGTAGCAGGTTGTAGAACTAAAAACAACCGTATCAATAACTAAGGCTTTCACAATGATATTTGAGGCATATAAGATACATGAATATGCATTGTCAGTATGGTAAATAGTTAAATTATGCTAATGACAGTTACTTCTGATATATACATAGCTAGCTTGAGTGGGAGTACAGTCATACAGTATAGCAGCATCAGACTGTCGTCTCTAAATCTCAGGCTAGCCGAGTTTAAACAGTTGGTTATTAACAGGTGGGTTATTTACAACAACACGTAGCCTAACGATACCTGGTGATTCAATCAAATATGTATAGATGTCCAGATAAGCAATCTGTGGCCACTGTGTTGGGTCATTGATCCACTTGGACAGGGGAAGACTGTCTGAAGGGGCATGACGACTGAACGATCAAACTTAATTTATAAAGGTATTGCAAACACTCAGGTTCAGGCAAGGTAGCAAAAATAATAATTAAGCATGTCTACAAAATAAAAGTTAGTTTCACGACAAATGAATACGTACAAACTTTTTAAAATTGTAATCCAAACATACATCAAACTGCTGTGGCATCTCTAGGACCATTTTCTATCCCCCTAAAAGGGGCAGGGCCTTGACATTATATGCCAGTCTGATGTATTTTAGAGAGTAAAACTTCCCAAGAGCAAAAATCTCCTACATATAGTGTTATATCTAAATAGTCCTATTTGGTTGTCTCTTACCTCCATAGTGCTCACATTCACTCTGGCTAAGTGTAACTTTTGCATTACCACTGACTGAAAAGTCTTACCCAGGATGTCTACCGAACAATGTTAAAAGTTAAAACCACGAATCATTTTTATTTTAACGCATGAAATGCATGATTAAATATAACTTTTATGTCAATCATAAATAAATGTGTGAATTAATATGCGTTCAAGAGATAACTGTCTCTGATTTCTGTCTGTTTCTCTTTCTGCCTTCCCCTCTACATCTCTCTCTTACACCTTCTCTTCCCTGCAACAGTTCCAGCAAACCTCAGAGCACGCCCTCTTTTCCTGTTCGGTGGTCGATGTGTTCACTCAACTAAACCAGAGTTTTGAGATTATCAAGAAGCTGGAATGTCCAAACCCGCAGGCTCTGGCTCACTTCATGTGCCGCTTTGCAAAGGTCAGGCTCTTTGGAAAGTTACCCCAGTGAACCTGAATACTCCTGTGGGGAGCGATAACTCACAGTTAAAGAGTTTGCCATTGATCTTAAGAGACTCTATGATTTATTTATTCTGTTTGATATTATCTGATTATTAGGTTGTGGCTGCTTTAGAAGTTTTCAGTGAGTCCAGAAATGTGATAATTAAACAGTAAACAAACTGTAATTAAAAAACTGTCTCTCTCCCTCCCTACAGACTATCAACAAAGTTCTTCTGCAATATGCTGCAATCATATCCAAGGACTTTCCTTTGTATTTGACTAAGGAGAACGTGGTAAGTTCCCACTCAAAGTCTGCAAATGTTAATAGAAGAGGTTGCATTAAGTTTTGTTGGTCAAAATGCAAATATGGTAAGTCAGATGATGGTGTTGCCATGATGACTGTCTCTAACAGCGGTATGCATGGAGATCATGTGGAAAACGTTTCATATAGCAACCCAGTATGTTCTACGTGGAGCTCTGGCCTGTCTCCTGTAATGCACTCAACAAAGAGTCTCTATTAACCTGTTGCAGTTATTCATCTCACAGCCCACAGTTGATAGAGAAAAGTCATTGCTTTTTTTCTGGGCTCTCTGCCCATTGTTGTAATGTGATGGATGACTAAATGCAGAGCCTTCTGAGTGGTCTAATTATCCACACTGGTCTTTGAAGTTGAAGAGAGAGATAACACAAAGGGTACTAGCGGAGGAGGCAGATGTTTTTTTTACAGTGTTGACAAGCTCATTACAAATGTCCCAGAGAAAACACGAAATGTACCTCCTCAACACCGGACTGAACAGACAGACGGTCAAAAAAAAAGGAAGAGGCAGATGGAGTTTTACAGAGGCAGGATTACATCAACTTAAATCTAATCTCACAATCGCACATGACCTGCATCATAGCCATCTTTACCAAGAACGTACTGTGTCTGTCACAAAGCCCCTCCCACGAACGCCCCGACCTCGACCGGTAGCAGAAGGAGCCGGTTGCCCTGTGAAACCGTATCCCTCGTAGGGCTCGCTCCCCACGGCGTGAGCCTCAACGAGACCGCGGTCCCTCCCGCCGTGACATGTCTTCTCAAAGACGCCCCTGCAGCGCTTTGAGGCCGCAGAGCAGATCGCCCCAGACTTTAGAGGCAGCTGCAACGCCGTCCAGCAGTGGGAGGAGAGGCTACACACATACACCACTGCCCCCCCTCAAAAGTTATTCCCCACTGTTTGTCATCATGCCTCTTTGCCACTCGTCGTCACGAGCGCCTTGGTATCAACATAATGAGGCTGAAGCTCCTTGTGTTGTTTCGTACTATACGCTGCTGCAGGCGATGGAAGGTATTGAAAATGTATCACAAATTGCAGGATTTTCGGCCATTGAATTGGACTTTCGCCATATGAAGGGACGTGTAAACCCATCTGCTCTTGTAGTTTAGCCAATGCCAACGCACAGTCTCGCTGAAACAACTTACACAGTGATTGGCTGAGAACAGAGCCAAGTAGAGGGGTTGAAGTAGAGGTGTGCTCTCAGGCTTTATGTCAAAGGCCATTGTGTGGACATGAATTGTTAAAAGATTGCTGCGTCAGTTACATTTTAATTTAAAAAGCCTAAATGGGTGTTAAAGTGTACCGTATTTTACTTTGTATTGTTTTTTTAGTTTTGAAAGAATAAGATTTATCTTAGATTTATCTTGGCACCCCTCGAGGCATCCCATGGTTGGAGACCTCTGATCTAGAAGACCTGCTTTTGCAGACCTAGTGCTGAATACATTTCTTAGATACTACTTGCAGACTTGTCAGCGTGGGATCACCGTATTCAAACATCATTACCTCTGTAAATCAATACACCACCAATAGCTTATTTGTATCTATTTGGCATATCCAATCTTCAATCAATCCAGTATATTTATATAGCACCTTTTAAGCAAATCAATTCAGTTTTATTTATATAGCGCCATATCAAGTGACAAAATTTAGGATGCTGATGAAGGATTCAGAGACTAATCCACACCCAAACAACCAAAAAAACATTACAAAAGATAATACAAGCTCTCAAAATAAGAATAAATAATAAAATCATTAAATTAAACTATTAATTAATAGTAAAATGATAAATTGTTAACAAATAGAATAATAATAATAATAATAATAATCTGCTTTGTGGAAGAGCTGAAAGAGAAGAATCGTTGGATCTGATCACCAGGCTACCTCCCAGAAATGCTTCTGGTTCATAAACTAGTCTGGTGCAAGGCAATGAAGTGCCTTAGAAATTAATACACTAATTTAATAATCAATACAAAAACTGGTAACCAGTGGAAAGACTTTAAAAGATCCAATGTGTGCTCTTCTTTTGGTCTCAGTCCAGCAATAACTTTGAATTAATTATATCCCGACTGGTATCACATCATCCCCTGGCATTTAACTTATAGGTGACAATACATCCAGTGCAAATTTTAGTGGACCAAACTTTTTATTCCATAATTTTCACCCTCTGTCAAGCTAGAAATAGGGTCATATCTATTGCTTCTATTCAGATTTAGATCTAATCACTCCCATACACATATGCTCATAAATCTAGTAGAGAGCAAGCCATTATGTTCTACGCTATTGGCTCCTTTGTGGATTGAAAGACACCAATCATCCTTCACCTCCTGTGAGGGGCAGAATTATCATTTTAGTACTATCCATTACCACTGTCATAATTTTGGGGTGTTGTGTGTTTGTCAGTTGTTGTTTTTGTGTGGGGGGCGTGTGAGGGGTTTTTTTGGGGGGCAAATGATGCATATAATATGTGACTGACTGAAAACTGACAAATTACTCACAGTCATAAAAAGCAGTGTGATTAATGTCTGTCATCTGTTAAACTTGTCGTGGAGCTGAGAATCAATAAGCCTGACATATTCAGTGCAGACATTTCTCTCCCCGTTGTTATGTATTGCGTTTCCCTTCTGACTGTCGATGTCGTGCAGAAACCTTGCATCTTTGTATAGATTATGTGTCAGGAAATCAAAACAGATGAATTTGGCTGTTTTTACCCGGGTGACATCTTGCAATGTGTTTTCAGTTGTATGGGCTAGTCTCAAGCTTACAAGCTGTTCCAGTACAATATCAATAGCTGTAAAGAATTTAATGTACCAGGTGTTTGTAGGATGTCAACAACATTAAATATATATATGCATTGTTCTTTTGACACACAGGGCTGCATATTGTACTATTCAACTAATCTAATAACATTATTGTGTGTACTTTTACAGCCCTGCATCCTCCTCAATAACATTCAGCAGCTCCGTGTCCAACTGGAGAAGATGTTTGAATCCATGGGTGGCAAACAGGTCTGAGCCTACCGAAGTGTATCTGTCTGCTATCTGTGTCATTTCACTTTCAATTCAATCGAGATTTTCTCTCTCTTTTTTGGGGGGCGAGGGGCATATAATATATTAATTATTACAATGCAATACTGCGTTGATCGGTGTCTTCCCACCGGAAGGTCAAACCACAAGGTTAGATAAAGAAGAGTGTCTCCAGGGCTTCAAAGGATTCAGTGTCTTGCTGAAGGACACTTTAGCAGAGTTGATACCAGTTAAAATGGTGGCTTAAACCTCCATCCCCAGATCAGCCCTCTGCTGTGGGATAACTGCTGTGTCATGATTATGTAAATGATCATTTCAGTTGACATTTATACAAAGTGAAAGTGAATTGACCCCAACGGTGTTGTTCTGTAATCCTTCACTCAGTTTTGTACTTAACCATCCAACAGACTAATCTGACACGGAGATCAGTTCGCTAATATCACCTTTTTTCCACTTTTACCTCTAATACAGTTCTTCAATTACACCCCCATCATTTCCCCACTTCTAATCCCCCTTGTGTATAACATGTGTTGCCCTTTTGTAAATACTGAGATAAAACCCTATAAATCTGTGTGCTGGTTTTGAAACACTTTCAATATCTTCCCTGTCAGTCTAACCTGAGAAGAAGCATCCACGGCTTCTTATGACTTACACGCATGTTTCTCTTCAGTATCTAACACCTGTCTTGCCTTGCGTTTTGTCTCCTGTCGTTGTGTCTCCTGTTTCCCCCCCGTTTCCTTTTTGTGCTCTCTCTCTCTGTCTCCAGGAGGAGGGGGTTGTGTCCTTCTGTAAGGTGTGTGCAATAGGACTCGTCAACACCCCTTCCCACCATTTACCGAATGATACCAAAAAAAAAGCACGCCCCCTCTCTCCCTGTGCCTTCCCCACCACCCCTCACGCTCCTACGCTTCTCACCCCCACCCCCCCACCCTTCCAGTAGCATGTGCCACAGAGCATACGGAATCTGAATTACCCATCACCCCTCTGGACAAGCTGCTCAAGCTCACCATCCCCGGCCCTCAGGGCATAGTGGCTCAACCCACCTGATCCCATCCTTGTTTTTAGCTTGTTTTTAAATTTTTTTTAATCTTCTCTGTCCGTGGCTAATTTAGAAGCGCAGTATTTATTTTAGCTAGTTGTTCCCTCTCTTTTTCCCGACACAAAGAGTGGAGTCAGAAGCTCACGTAGTTGCTAGCTGGGGGTTTGATCATCTCTATCTATTCCCCAGGCTGCAGCCACAAAATGCTTCAGACAGGATTTTTCAGACCGTGTTTAATGAGCTTCTCAAACGCTAACAAATCTCTCCAGCTGTGCCCTAGGCTGACATGCTGCTACCTCCCCACAGTTAACAGATCTAAACCTGGATCACTCCCAGGCCATTATTGTCTGAAGGATAATGACACCAGACGTCTTTACATACCTTCAGAATGTAAAATTATGGATATTCATTGTTAATAGACAATCAGGTTTATCTTAAAGAATGTCTTTTTTCATTTCTATTGAATACTAATTATGCAGCCAAGGTGTATTTCAGGTGAATGCTTTCTATTAGTTTCCTCTCTGCACAGTAGCCTGTTCATTTCCCTATCAGCAATTAACTCCCAGAGAGCCAATGTAATTACCAAGAGCTGTTATCATAGCATTACCAATAACAGAGATTAGCAATAATCTCATACAGTGCCCACATTTATGGAATCATCATGGACTGATCTCCCCAGTTTGGTATCAGGCTTTATTTTGGGTGCCGGCCTGTTTGCTAAAATGCTTTTCTCACTTTAGAGAAGGGGGGGTTATTTACTTGGTACTGTTTAGGAGAAACAATGTTTTCGAATAACAACCTGCCAGTGGGTAGATATTGTATTGTTGAAACAGGCAAAGGGAATCAAAGCTGGGCTGCTGTTGATAGGCCGTGAGCCAGGAGGGAGTTTGTACACTCTGGATGTCGACTGAAACTAGCTACCATGGAGGAGCCAGGTGCTCCATAGTTTCCTTTGCATAGTTTAATTAAAATAATAAAACATGTTGTCAGTTGTTAAGTGCTATACATGTGTAAGAATCTCTTATGGTGTTAATGGTACACACATTGACAACTTAAGCTAGCCCCTGACTGTGCAAATGGAAAGTAAAAGACATTCAGCACCCGATCTATTCATAGTACTCAATATACATTTATGTAAATAATATTCATCATTTTATGCTCAACATTATATCCCATTTCTGGGCTAATCCAAGACCTTATCTTTAACCTGACATTTCAGAAGACGAATCTTTGATATTTTTCAAACTACAAAACTGCCTCACTCTGCAAGTCAAAGAAATGTCCGCGACTACCTTCAAATGGAGTCCTTTCTGACAGGATTTGACTGGAGCATCAGGAACCACACAGAGTGAGAATGGACTTTTCTCCACTCAGGATGTGACAGATGCCCTGGTTTATCTAACAGTGGGGTGGCTTTCCTGTGGCAGCATTCCCATTAAGAGACAGAGTTCTTGAAAAAAGAAAAAAAACAGAATCTCAATTTCAGAGACTTCCATGCTGCGGATTAGAGGCCCAGTCTAAAACTTTCCCCAAGCCAAGGGGAACTGATAAAAGACCAAGAACTACAGTATTTTTGCTATCACTTGAAAAGATATGATTTTTTACTCACACAGTAAAATAACAACTCCTCTATGGACAATTTTCTCCGTGACAGAAAAATGATGACGATCCTTTCAATTGAGGTGACAGTTGTATGAACACGTGTGCATGTGAACACACATGCAAACACATATAAATCTATCCTGTTCGTGCTGCAGATAGAGGCATGTCTGGAGAATAACAATGTCTATAAAAGGTTTAGTTTACACATCGCTTCCCAGCTGAGCCATCCACCATTAGAGTGTGTGAGATGAGCGGCTCCATGGCTTAAGCTTATTGGGTCTAGTGTGAAAATCTGTTATGCATGTGGTGCGGTGCCTGGCCTCACACATCCATCTCAGGCACTGAGCCTCAGCGACGTGTTCTCCACCCCCATCCAAAACATCAATATTTCGACATTTGGCGAACGTAATTCATAAGCACTGAAACAAACAGTGACACGGATGCACTCATACATGCTGTTACTGACACTCGCACACAGCACTACACACAATATGCACCCATGCATTTTCCCCTAATATACTCCAAACGACAGAGGAACACAAGCATCTGCACAACCATCACAACATGCACATGCATAAATATGGAGCGGCAGAAACCCAACACATGCCATGCATGGGCACATGTGAATCAATTTTGCAAATGTGTTTGTGTGGGCTGGTAATGAAAATTGTTTATTGCAGTGTTGTGTCTGATTTGTCAATATATTGTAGAAATGTGGGCTTATAGTACATGAATTCAAGAGGCTTGTAGAAAAGTAGAGCAGCTGATATTAATTTAGATACAGCAGTATCTCCTGAATAATAAACTCTAAATTTAGAAAAGTTGCACACTCAGATGAATTTCACAATGAAACAAGCTATATTTTCCCCTACAGCAACTATTTCCCAACATAAAACGTCAATCAGAAGATTTCAGTATCAGAACATCTATAGATACAAGGATTTATGTATATATGACAGTAAGCTTTACTCCTCTGAGACGATACAATGTCGAGGCTGCCCGACTGCATACCCTCTCTACTGTAACTTGTATAGTAGTGCACAAAAATCCCTTCCTTCTCTTTTTGAGAGACCACTAGCTGGCTGCTTCTTTGCTGACACCTTATTCTTATGACTCGGCAAGCAGTCATCATTGCAGCGCTCAGAGGTGAGCCATCCATTTGTATTCCGAACGTCTCTCAGCACAGATGGCAGGCACAATGAGTGGGAGGCCACCAGTGAGGCAGGTTACCTCTCCTCTGTGCCTGTCGTCCTCCCCCCCTAACACCCCCACCCCATTTGAGGCAGGGTTTCAGAGTTCTAGTCAGAGTGAGCCAGTGTATGAAGTGTAATGATGTATTAACTGTCTGTCTTCCACTGACAGCTGGATGCCGAGGCCAGTGATCTGCTAAAGGAGCTGCAGAATAAGCTCAACACGGTGTTGGATGAGCTCAGCGGAGTGTTTGGCTCCAGGTGAGCGTTATTGTGACTCAACGTGTGTGTGTGTGTGTGTGTGTGTGTGAGTGAGTGTGTGTGTGGTGGGATTGTTTTCATTAAGGTTAACGTCTCCATTCATATCCTGTCCTGTCAAAGACAGGCTCAAAATATAATTGACTTGAGCACTTGCTGTGCCCCATGCTTAGTAAGCACAGCAAGTTGCTAGACATTTGAGCTCCCCTGCTCCTAACACATTTTCAAGAATCTAATAGGACAAGCTAGATCCTCCTCAAAGTTGTCTCCCGTGCAGCAGCCTAAAATATGGACCCAGTAACAATGGATATTAAGGATTGTTGTTTTCCATCACACAGTTTCAAACCTGTGATCGAGGACTGTGTGAAGCAGATGAATCAGGAGCTGGTTCAGATGAAAGGTTCTGCCAAAGGGAGCAACGCTGCGATGGATGCAGAGACTGTCCTCCGGCCTCTCATGGACCTTCTGGACAAAAAGTGGGTATATACTGAATGGTCAGAGTTTAACCTCTAACATGTAAGGCAGTTTTGTACTTTGGTCTTCAATAAGTGCCAGCATCTTTTGTAAAATACATTGAAAGTCATTAATTCACGAGTCAATAGGCTCGGCCATCCATTGCCATAAAGCCTGAGAGTTTTGGCCTTAAGGTGATGTCAGAATAGAATTTCGCTGGTGAAGTTAGATCACATGATGTGATGAAAAGCAGCCGGGACAGGAAGTAGCATTGATGAGGTTGCAAAAACGGCAGGAGCTAGCATGGCTAGGGGGCTAGCAACAGCAGTCCACATATTCTGTAAATTATACTCATTGTTATGAATCAATCTTATCCCTTAACTGTTATAAAGCTCTGTCACAGTCCTTGCACTCACTGCTTTTTTTGCTGCTTGTATTTTTTATCACTAGATCAATCAGATCAGAGTCAATACGTGACTTGCCCCATTTTTTATAGGAATGAATGGGAAGAGAAATCTGGTGTGACCACAATGAATGATTAGATTAATCACAGTAAATTTTTCTATGGTGCGGTTGTGTCAGAATCTATGATGTCAAAATCTAGTTTTAAGAGCTTTATTGCTTTAGCTGAAGCAACATGTGCATTGCAGAGAGAAGGTGGCTGAGGTGTCAGTAAAGCCCTTCTAATAAATGTTGAATAGAAAATCATGTTTTCTACAACTTCTCGTTCACAGTTACTCAAACGTTGCTCCGTTAACAATTTATTTTTCTTTGGGTTTGTTTTCACCTCTTTCAATATTGGATGGCTTTCTGAATGGTCAAAACAAAGCCATGCAAATAGTAAACTATAATAACAATGTTTCTGACCAGATTAGTTTTGAGATTGCACAGAGGATACGAGCTGGAATGCTTGAGTGGTTTGGGGAAGCTTCGTAGGGAATCCGTTGTGGCACCCGGGTATGATGGACCCCCATCAGGACCCTACCGAGAATAGAGAAAGAATCGAGAAGAAAAAGGATGGGGGGGTGGGGCGCAGTAAGCGAGAGCGAAACGAGGAGAGGGTTTAGGGGGGTATTTGTGTAGGAGGATATAACGTCGTACTTGACGTAATTGGGGTGTGGTCCTGCTCCCGAAATTCTGCTATATAGCTTCAGTTATAGTAAAAGTATCATTGGTGTTCAACGGATCAGTAACAACATAGACCATAGACACAGCAGTACTACACATGCAGTATATAGTGTATATTGTTTAAGGTAGAGTGGTGCCATGACTCAGTACTTATATGTCCATTAAACTATAGTTTTCGGTTAAATTTTATTTCCATTTCTAATTCCAGTTTAGTTTTGATAACTGAGTAAAACATAAAATTGCCCCATCAAATGAATAAAGCAGTTTTATAATCAAAAGAGAAAGACCATCATTATCTGTTAATGTCTATTAATTCAACATAGGGACTGTATTTACTTCTGTGCCATTCTTGAAAGAACTGTTGCGATGATATGGTTCAGCTGAGCTCTGGGAATCACTCTGAACCATTTGTCAAAGCAAACATTAAGGCCAATGGGGTATTACAGGGAATCCTCTTAATGATATGGAAATACCAAATCCTTCCTCCTGTCTCTTAGACCCTGCCTGCACAATAGGGTGAGATTAAAGCATAAAGCTGCTGCATTTATTCTATGAATAACAGGTGTTTTTCTTTATTTAATTGTATTATTTATGAAGACGTCATCACTTGGAGCTTTCAGCCGTGTTGTCTCAGTTTGAGACTCATGCTTTTGACTGTTGACCTGACAAATGCCTTTCTTTTGCCGCTTTGCAGTTTGATGTTATTTGCCAAGATTTGTGAGAAGACTGTGCTGAAACGAGTCCTCAAAGAGCTATGGAAAATCGTGCTGAACACCATCGAGAGAACAATTGTTCTGCCTCCGCTGAATGACCAGAGTGTGAGTTTGATTAATTATCTGTCTCTTTCCCTTTTCTGTTACTCTTTTCATCTCTCGCCCTGCCCTCCACCTCCCATCTCTTCTCCACCTGTCGCTCTCTCATATCCTCCATCTGTTCAGCAGTCTCCCTCAGACAACACAAATTACTGTACAGGAGATGAAACCACATGGCATCTCTAAATCTTCACACGTGGAGTGAATTTTTTCATACTGTTGTCGATGGATATGGTATCGAACCCTCCCTCCGGCCTTTGGGCCACACCTCCTCATTTACATACAGCTTGAAAAGCCAAATGGAAAAGATTCAATTTAAAATGTCTAATGTCAAACGCCAAATTAAATTATAATTTAGTTGTTTCTGTTTAAGCTTTTAATTTAGGTATTTCCATTTAAGCTTTTCCATTTCCCATTTTGAGTTTCATATTAAATGTTTCCCATTTTCTTATTTCCATTGCCATTTTAAATAGAATCTTTACAATTTGAGCTTTCTGTTTGAGCAATTCTATTTAAGCTTTGTATTTTAAATTTAACTTTAAAATCATTTTCCAAATTTCAATTAGCTTTTTCTGTTTGGAATTTTAATTATGGCCTGATTATTTCCAGTAGTGTAGTATAATAATAATCTTTTTAAATTTAATCTCTTAACTTTCTGTTTGGACGTTCAATTTGCATTATGACATAGAATATGAAAGTGCAGCTTAATGTCATCATGCAAAGCAGTTTTCAAACGTTTTTCTCTCTCTGCCACACTATAGTAATGAGTTCACTTTTTTGTTTGCCCTTTCATCTTCTGTCGCTTTGTTTGTTCATATAATAATTTATTTATTCATATTCATCTATTGAGTGTTTTCTTGTGTGTTTTGTCATTACGGAAAAAAAATCTGTCTCTCCAACAGCAAGGTGCTCAGATGATCTTCAATGCTGCCAAGGACTTGGGACAGCTGTCCAAACTGAAGGTAATATTTCAATGAACCCATGGCGGGTTTTCCTAATCTCAGCACACAAACCCTCTACTGTCTGAACCCTGAATGTGTGATTCTAAGGGATTTTTCAAAGCCTCAGCCGACTCGTCATCTCAGTAAAACATGCATTATGTCTATACTCCTTATATACTACTTATGCTAAACATTGATTATGTATTATATGTTAAACAGTATATCAGAGGCATTATACGTAATGCGGATATACACAGACTAAATGCACTATAAGAAACTAACCACATTCAAACATATTCATATTTTTACGTAGCTAGCCAGATATGTAACTAAATGTCAACATGACAAGCTACCAAAACGTACAATAGATGCTTTAGATAGTTTTAGATGTTTCCTCTCATCCACAGTGTGTATGTGTTTGGATGAGATCAGGGATCAGTTAGCACCTGCTACTAACTGTGCACTTTATCTACACATTTAGATCGATTGATTATGCCATTTGGATGCATAGTCATGTAAGCTCCTGTAGGCTTTTGCATTGTACAGTGTAACTCAGTGCAACACTTGCCAGGCTGGTATCTAATTGTTGATGTGCCCGGAGGATGTTTAATCCCTCGAGCTCTGTGTAGGGAGGCGCTGGAATGGATCAGTGGTTTCACTGTGGTTTCACTAACAACTGTGGTATGACAGTACCTCACAGAGGTATTTCAGCTCTGAGCCATACAGGGGAATGCAAACTGAATGTGTTTATCGGCATCCATATGTGTGTGTTGTGTGTGTCAGATGTCCTAACTTCTGGGTACAGTACATTAGTACAAATATGGGTGTGTTTCGGTCTCTCTACCAAAGCATTAAAGTGGTTTATCATCCTGTTGTTGTTTATAATTCTGACTGATCATCTTCAGCTTACTTTATTGAAAACGTTTTGTATGTGTATATTCTCTGAATATGAGTTAATGGTGATACTTGTGTTGTGTTGTTCAGGTACAATTATTACATACTTCTTGAATTAAATCTATTCTATTCTATTCTATTATTAATGCATGTGTGTAACCCAATTTACTACAGGGGCTAGCATACAATTAAATACCTGTCAAATTACTATTCAAGTGCCGTGACCTTTGACCCATGTAATGGATTTATGGAACAGCAGAGTTATTCGGGCAGATATGTTGTTAGTCTGTAACCAATAATGCTGTGTGCACGACCACGTTGACAATCACGTAACAAGCCCAGTGTCCATAAATCTGCATCATGGAGTTTTCATTAGAGGGAAGTATTTCTTCCTGCCTTCAGCCTTTAGTTTTTTGGGGGCTTGCCATTATGTTGTTTTCACGGAATGGGGGGGTTACTGGAACAGAGTTTATGCAAATCAAGTGGGCCCTGTGCAATTGGGGCATCAAAAACAGACAACATCTTAGCAGAGATGTTGATTAAAGCCTTTTTTTCGTCTCACACCAGCTCTTTAAAATCAGCTCAAGTCAAACAGACTTGATTAAATCTATATATTGAATGCAAAAGACATTATACTATGTGTGTGTCTAAAGCCTCTAATTCGAGGGATGGGATGTGCATTTTCACAGTGCTGAACATTGTACATGCCTCTTCTAGTGTGGCTATGTTGATTAAATCTTAGCAACCAGCACCCAGCTTGTGCAAAAGACGTGTGCTTTTGTACACACAAGGAGCAAGATACATAAAACTGTGTAGATTAGGACCAACGTTTGTAGCAGTGTTTGTATCTGCAATTTAGTTTCTTCAAAGCCCCTTTTCATAAAACTTTAATGCCACTTTGTCTGTGTTCTATAAGGGAAACACCTGGGAAATAAGTCAGTGGCCGAAGGTATTGCCTGTAATAAATAAGACGGACTTCAATTACAATTGACAAACATTTTTTATGATTTAAAATAGATTTTTTTTTAAAGCTGGTGTGAGACAGCAAGGCTCACTCTGCAAATGACTGCAACTCATGCTGTTTTGGCTCAGCTAAGGTGATTACCATTATGCTGGAAAAACATCAAACATTTTTAAAGCATCTGACTGCGACTTGTATTCCTGTTTTGCCAACTGTAGAGTGTTTGACTTGACATGATTTCTCTCCAGGAGCATGTAATTCGAGAGGAAGCAAGAAGTCTGACTCCACGCCAGTGTGCAGCTATGGACCTTGTGCTTCCCACCATCAAGGTGAGATTTATGTCGATTATACTGTTGGCTGTACACCAAGAGACACCTGGATGGTTCAACCTGACCTTTAAAAAAGACAGGAGAGCCACACGAGGCATAGCAGAGATATGCAAATTGACTTAAATGAGATTTTTGCTGTGGCTCCTGTTAAGTGCTTGGGACATCCTGGCCTGAAATGTTATTGACCACCCCTTTTTAACCAAGAGGTTAAAGCATAAATCTAAAGTATGGCAAGCACAGGTGCTGGAATTTAAGTGGGCTGGAAGAGTAGAAATGTTTATGCCCAGTGTTATGTCTCCCCTTAGTTGGACCTATGGGGCGATCAACTGGGACGTTCAACCACAGAGAAACACCTTTAAAACAATCAAAGCCATTGGATTTATTAACATAAAGACATACAAACAACCGAGACACTAAATCAAGACTAACATAAAACAGAATGCAAAGCACATCTGGCTTCAGGAGCCGTTTACCTCAAACTTGGAGTACACTATGCAGTTGGGGTCGCACCAGGGTTTGTTTTAACAAAGCCAAACAGATTAGGCGTGAAAACGGCTTAACTTAAACACTTAATTCTCGTGCCAGGTGCACCTCATTGAACAATCATATTCTGGTGCGCATGTGTATTTTTTATTTTTATGTCATCATACTAAAATAGAGAGCAATGTTATTCTTCACTGCCACTTCTCAAATTGCAAAAGAGACTTGTAAAAAGGGGTTGTATAACTTGTTCTAAACCTCCACTTTTTGATAGTACTTGTATCTCCTAGATTTTTCTTGATGTTACACAGTGTAGTTGCAAGAAGATGATGCGCTCAAAGTGCTTTCAACACACATGAAAACATTTTTTGTTGTTTTTTTTACAAGACACAAAGCTAGTCTAGACCCATCAGAAAATAATTAATATCCAGGAATATGGAGAGATGCCCAAAGCCTCTCAGCAAATGAAAGTGTGAAATGCAGTGCTGTAAATTTACTGCCATATGACTGTTTGCTGTAAAGGGATATGAGAAAATTTCAAGACCACGCCTCAGTTCTACAGGGACGAGAGGAGCGTTATGGTGAGGTGCCACTGGGGGAACACTGCAACATAAAATGCTGAGAAAACTAATTGATTCTGCTGTCTCCAAGGAAACTACCTCCAGGTTTAGATCAATCATGTTGTTGGAATTTTTTTCATCAGTATTCCAATTAACACAGTTCAGTAGCGCCTCAGGAGGGTTAGCTGATCAGATCAAAAAATCCTATGCAAAGGGTTACTTGCTTTAAACAGCTTTAAACCTCTGATCTAAAAGATGTAAAAATTGGGAAGAACCAAATATACTGTAAATATTGACTACTAAAAATATATATGATTTACTACTAGTTTTAGAGTAGTACGTCCAAATGTTCCCCCAAAGGTACGTACTGTATTAAGGAGCCAAACATATATAAATGCAGTAAAACGGCACATGCCTTCAGATTTGCACAAGCAAGGATTATAAACTCTATTTAGCAAATAAACCACAGTATGTAGATACATCAGCACATTTATTTAAATATTTGGAAAGAGTGCATTTAGTGATTATCTCACTGAAAATATTTCAGCCAGACTGAACTTTGAACCAGTGAAAACTAATGGGTAGGATAATGGGTAAATGCACTGGGCCATGGAGAAGTGGACATGTTACGAAGACAAAGTCATGCAGACCATTTAACTTATTGCCTATAATGCACCATTTGTTCCTTTCTTTGAACTCTGACCTGTGAGTGATTGTAGAAGAAAGACAGCTGTTTCTTTCGCACCAAATCCAGCTTTGTTGTTCTAAATGCTTTTGGGTGATACACGTGCAGTCTATTTCAGAATAGACAGTGTTTTTTTGATGACATGTATTAAAAAATATACAATATAAAATATAAAAATCACCTGTTTTTCCTAGTCAGATATTGGTATTACAAACAGTACATGGAAAATATATAGGGAGGAAGGGAAGAAAAGTTAGAAGAAGAAATATTGGAAGGATGGCAGCAATCCAGGAAAGCAGGGCAATATTGCGGTACTGTGGTCCGGTCCACGGCTCTTTTTGCCAGAGGGGGTGCAGGAGGGGGTGAAATCCTTAAGAGGGGGCACCTAGACTATTATATCTTTCTTTTTCTTTTTTTTTAAGTGGGACTTCTTTTAGGCTGTAAGAATATAATTTCTGTTAGTCCAATGTATAATTGAATTCTGTAACCATATAACCAATACGTTTTATAAAAAGTACAGCAATATCATCACTTACAGTAAGCTAAGAATTGGTTTCAATGTTCATTTGTGACAGAAAATGTGCTTTTATTCATAAAATATATTTATTGTTTGCTGTAGGCTAAGTTTTGGATGAATTATATTCATTTCCCATTGCGTTTCCCATTTGGTGTGTGCAAATGTATTATCTTTCTCTTAATAATCTCCACTCATGACTCACCCCCTGCATGCCAGTTTATGTACAGTTCATGAGAGCCACGTGTCAGTGAGATTTTCTGACTCATGAGTTGTTAGTAATTCAGAAAACAGTGCCTCCTACTGTGCTGAGTCACAGTTGCACAAGTCTAAAATAGTTACCAACACTTTATAGGGGTGTCATTCTATGTGTGATGTATATGGTGTGACTCAGATGTCACCTGACAGATATAAACAATGTGTGGACCCTATCTCCATCTATTGTTTTTTTTTTCCCATTGCCTTAAGGATATAAGATAAGTGGGTATAAACTTTTTGAGTTGGATCACGACAACATACCCTACACTAACTCTGCAAACACCCCAACAAATGTGCCTTTGTTCATGTAACGGTGATATGGTACAAAGGAGAGCTTAGAAATGTGTCTCCAAGTTCCTACAGTCATCTTCTTTTCAGCAACGCCTCCTTTCTTAATAAGATCTGTACATGGCCAACCTCCCACCTTCAACATGTGGGAGTGGTGACAGCATTTGAAAAGAAAGCAAAGCCTTGTCTGTCCTCAGCTATCAGGCGTATCAGTACAAATGGGCATTAACCATCCAAGCATGGGTTTTAGATTTAAATGCATAGTAATTAGCTACAAAGGTGGCTATTACTGCTGTCTCTTGTCTGGTCTCTTTAAGTGTCTGCTCCTCCTTGTAAAATACAAACTCTCCATATATTCCTAGGCTATTTTCTCGGCCAACTGTAACCTGCTGCCGTGTAAAAACTCAAAAGAGGTTGCCATCATGTTCAAAGTTATTCCAAAGTTTCTGTTTTACTTGGAAAAATATAATTATAAGCTGCTCTTTTCTTCTCTTTTTTTGCAGCAATACTTCCATGCTGGAGGAAACGGTCTGAAGAAAACCTTCCTCGAAAAGAGCGCTGATATGAAATCCCTAAAATATGCTCTCAGCCTTTACACTCAACCTACAGATGCCTTGATCAAGAAATATATATGCACCCAAACCTCTCAAGGTAAGGAGCTGGCCAAGGTCAGGCTTGAATAGGTTTCAGTTCAGTGAAGGAAATTATATCAGCATTCAAATACTGAAAAGATGTTTGGTTAAGAACAGTTTGGGTGGTGGGTTCATACTAAAAGAAAGCAGCTATAAAGGCAAGAAAAGAGACCAAGTGAAGCGAAAAGATGCTTACATGGCGAAAGTGACTGAAAAGGTGCGAAACCAAAACACAGACTGTAGATACTGTTATGCAACAGCACTTAAGCACTTTCTCCAGACACAACATATGTATAGTCAACGCATTCTAATTAAACTCGATAAACTCTCGTGTGTCTGCATCCTTGCACTACAATAACAATATGCTCTATAAGTGATACATGAGAATGAGCCTTATTACTACCAAATCACTCGCTGCTTCAGTTGGTATTTAGAATGGACTGAAAATAATCTGACTCCAGTCCCGGCTCACTTTAACCTCCACATTGTTGTGTTTTCCCATCAGTCGTAGCTTCCTTCACATCACTGTATGTGCATTCAGAGGATCTCTCTGTGTCACTTTATTTTCTTTAGGCTTATATGTACAGTGGACATTGCAGTAATGGCAATAATCCCCGAAGTGTATAAGTTGTTTGTCTCTTTCACGGTAAAATAAATACATAAATAAAATCAAATAAGCAAAGCAATCTGTGGCCTCTTCACCCCATGCCCCGAAGGGCTCGAATGTTCCCATGCTCATTTAGAAACACTGTCAAGACAAAAGATATATGTGTAGTGTAAATGTATAAATTCCCTCTCCTTCATCTTTGTCTGCGTCATCACCGACCCACTTTTATGTGTTGTTGTCTCTATATGGAACTTGTTTCCTGTCTCACTCCGTAACAAGGCAGAAATACCTTCAGGTAGAGATTCGAGAGGGAATTCAGTCCAGTGGGCCGTTGAAGCTTTAAGCTCCTGGTTCCCTCAGTGTGTTCAGCCTTGCAGAACACTGCATAGGCAGGAAACAGAATGTCAACGGGAGAAAGCTAGGCAGCCAGCAGGCCCAACCAGCGTTCCCGTTCTCTGTGACTGGCAGATGGGCACAGACGCACAGTGTCTCACTGTGTGCTATTTCGAGATTGTTCGTTGCGTTTCTCCTCTTCCTCCCTCACCCCACCCCCCACTTCTGAGTTTGCACCATGCTGTCGCTCTCTATCTGATGTGGTCTAATGTAATGTCTATAAGTGGAGGTAGTGTGGTAGTTGATGTGCATTAGGTCAGTATGTAGTGTGGAGATGTGCTGATGCTTGATGTAGCACAGTGGACACGGTTCCATTAATCACCAACCTCTGTGCTCTGGCAGCGACACATTTAGACCACGGCGTGCACTAGTCTATTTCTGCCAAGTGTGCACTTGGAAGCTTGTGTCCTTCTGTTTTGTAGGGAGCGGGCTGAGGGTGTATCGCTGCTTTATGCTTCAGTGGAAGTACAGTACTAACAACAATAAGAACAGCTTTCTTCATACAGTATGTATGTATGTAATGTGAATATTTCACAGCTTCTAAAAAAGAAATCCCGTGTGGGTTAAGGGCAGCATCTTTGAAACAGCAAAAAGAAAACTTGCAATTAATTAAACTGCTACTCTGCAACAATTAATACTTTCTATCTTAATCTGCTGAGCCTCCTCACTGCCACCTTTGTTTTATCTGCTGCTGCTTTCCTTTATCTTCCTCATGTACCATTCACCTTATTCACACTCTGCTCTCCCATGTTCCTCAAACTGCCCATCCCAGTGTCTGCTGTGTACATGCCCATTTATTATTTCATAAAGGCACTAACTGACAGCATCTCACCTCAGACAGAATATTTTTGCATCAGGCAAAGAGAATATTTTTTGCATCAGGCAAAGAGAGACACATGGTCAGCAATCAATTCTAATTGATTCCCGGCACCAACGTGTCCCTGTGAGATTGAAACTGTAACTCTGACGTAACTGCGCAGGGTGTGATGCCCAAAGGGTATTTCCTCCTTTGCACTCTTCCTTTCTGATACGTTGTTTTGCTTTCATCTCCCCTTGTCCGCGTTCAGTCCAATCCAATCCTTTGTTTGTATTTCTGTCGAGTTGAACAGTTTGATGATTTCATTGTGTTGAAGATTATTTATTTAGTGCTTCCTTTCACACCATCTGCATCCTCCATGGCCTTCAAATCAGTCAGATTATTTCATGCTTCTTTTTTTCCCCCCTTCGTGTTGTTGTTCTTGCTCAGCCTCAAGCTAAAGGAAACCCTGGCTGTGCCTGCTACTGGGCTGCTATGGGGGTGAAATCAAGTCGAGTCCCCAACTGTTTTTTTTGGGTTTAGTATTCTAGCTTTGACACGCAGACGTGTTTATACACCCCTTTTTGGATCAATTTCTGAATACCTCATCTACAAAAAAAAGATGTACCCACAGTTTTGGATTTTGTCCTTTCATCCTCCCTCTCTCTCTCCTTTATTTCTGCTTCCTGGTCTATATATTCCTCTCCCCGGCTCCCTTTCTCCCACCCCTCCATTATCTCTCGATTTTCATTATGCCTCTTTCCAATTCTCCTGTTGTTGTTTTGGTGTGTCTCCAGGTCAGTCATCCAACGGATCGGTGGGGGAGGTGTCAATGCAAGTGAATCTCATCTCTCACCCTGGCACTGGAGAGCACAAAGTCAGCGTGAAGGGTGAGCTTTTCCCATACTCAGGCCCGCGTTTTGTCATTTCTATTCAAATGTATTCACACCTGCAAATGTTCACCGTGGACAGCTCAGGGTGTTAATCTCATTTGGACAATAATGCTGCTGGGCCAGGATAAGCAGCATTGTTGTATCGTCACGGAGCTCGCTTAAGAGAAGAAAACAAAATGGAAATTAACTTCTGAAAGATTGCTGATGATATAATTAAACACATTACACAGGAAGCCAAAACCACAACCACAGCTGAGGTTGTACTGTGGGTTTCTTTTCTATTCTTGCATAGGCTATAAAAAAAGTTGTGTCTTAGCTTAGCTAAACTCTCGCTTGGCTCTATGGATGGCAATGTCAATCTGCCAGTCCACCACTTTGGTAAAAGGTTGAAGTATCTCAACAACTATTTGAAGGATTACTGACCTTGGTGGCCCCTTGACCTTTGCTCTAGTACCAGCAAGAGGTTTAAATGTTTGGCTTTAGGTTGACAACAATTGGATGAATTGCCATGAAATTTGGTAAAGATATTCATGGTGCCAATAGAATCCTAACTACAATGATGCCCTGACCTTTCCAGTCCAATATCTCAACATCTACTTGACGGATTGGCCCAATATTTTCTACAGATGGTGAACATTATACCTGCTTAAGAAAAGCGTGTTCGCATTGTCACTGTGAGCATAGCTTAAAGCACCACCTCAATAGATGCAGTGATATCTATTCCACCTCCTGCAGTAGCACCTTATACACCAAACCTGGCAATCAGCTATAATCAGCCGACAGCAGTAACATGCCAACGTGAGTGCCTGTTAGGTTACTATGGCAATCATATATGGATGTTTCTATTAAAGGAAACGCCGTTGTTACATGATGAAGAGCTGCAGTTTAGCTTCTGTGAATTTATTTTCTACACTTCTTTCTGTTCGAGATTGTAACCACCGCCAAACAAAATGCAAAAGACTAACCAGTATCACTGTCTCCTTTTTGGTGGGTTTATCCCAGTACATTGTTTGGTCAGTGCAAAATAGTCTGCCACTGACATCAGAAGATGGTTACCGTTAATGTTCCAGTTAAGTGGAAACGTTTCTGCTATTAGCTTTTATTGTATTTGCTCTGACAGAATCTCAGCATAATATGACATGTTCTAGCTGGTTATCTGTAGGAATAACATAGATACACTACCAAAAATAGAAAATGGGGCCAGAAATACACATCAGTATCCTTCTTATATCTACAAGGTTGCTCATGATTATTTTCTCTGCATTTCTCAGTGGTCGCAGTGAACAACCTCATCTGGCAAACCAACGCCATGTTCCGACCGTTTGTAGAGGTCAACGCCGTGGGACCGCACCTGGCTGACAAGAAGCGCAAATTTAGCACCAAGACCAAGAATAACAATTGGTCACCAAAGTACAATGAAACATTCCAATAGTGAGTATGCTTCCTTTGCATTAGTTACAGAGATGGAGGCAAGAGGGAGCAAAGCTGAGGAGGTTTTCAAAAGCACATACTATATTTTTTACTATATATATTTCTTTTACCTGCTTGCATACAACCTACAAAATATTGTGTAACATTCTGTAGCTTATATGCGTATGTACTTTCAAACTAGTATTTAGTTTGCTATCTGCACACTATAAAAGAGCCTGTAGCAACCTAAAGTATATATCGCATAATACCTGGAATTTGTTGCTGGCAAAATCCTTCCTATCGTTCTCAGCAGTGAATACAATGCAATTGCTTCTGTTGAAGGAAGTCAAGCAACTGCTTTAGCAATCTATCAGGATAGAGATGTCCCCTGTCATTCTCTGAGCCGAGCCAACTGAGGTCACGAAGCTAAAGTGATCTTAGACTGAGTTGTAGCAACACCAGTGTGATCAGTGCAGCCCCGTGCTGCCTGCATATAGATTCACTGCTGGCATTGCCATTTGAATTTTAAGAAGCCATTACATTGCGGGGGATAATTAGAAAACAGCCTAAAATAAAAGCTGGCTCAGAATAATGGTTCATTTGAATAGAAACATTAATTTCACTCGCAAAACATGACTGAATTGTCTCATCATAGCTACACATATAATAGGGCAGCTTTTCGCAGGGGAAATGTCACCCAGCCAGAGTGTCTTACTGACATGTTATTACGCTGCGAACGAAGCCAAATGTCAGTGTCCAAAAAGCAATTGGTTTGTACGCATGTATTGTTTTTTTATAATGAGACTAGCAGGCTGTTCATTAAGTTTGAACAATAATAAAAAAGGACATCAATGTCAGAGTAGTATACTTTTAAGTGACGCACAACTTACATGAGCTTCTGAACTTTCATGATGTGGCAAACCCCACATTTGTATTGTCCATGCTGGGTTAAATAATTTCAATGTTGAATACTGAAGTACTATAGTAGAGTAAAATTTGACTGATTGTGCATCATGTGAACGTATTTGAACAGAACTCCAATTTGACCTTTCTGATGTCTCCGTGTCATTTCTCTCAGTGTTCTAAGTAATGAACATGGTCCGGAGGTCTACGAGCTGCACGTCTCAGTTAAGGACTACTGCTTTGCCCGCGAGGACCGCGTCATCGGCATGACGGTCATCCAGCTGCGAGAGCTGGCGGACAAGGGCAGCTGCTCCGCCTGCTACCCCCTGATGAAGAGCATCTCCATGGACGAAACTGGCCTCACCATCATGAGGATACTTTCTCAAAGGACCAACGACGAGGTGGCCAAAGAGTTTGTGCGTCTCAAGACGGACACGCGCTCGACGGAGGAAGTGTCGTAATGTGGAAGCAAAAAATGCAGTATTAAAAGAGTTGTGTTGTCTTAAGTGAGCGATAAAGAGAAAAGGGAGACAGAGCATTAGCAACAGTTGTTCTTTCTGGATAGCTGGAGAATGAGATTGTCCAAAGAGAAGCGAAGGAGGCCCAAATGTGGCAAGGCAGCAAGACGAGTGAGAGAGAGAGAGAGAGCAAGACAGTGAGAGAGAGTTGTGTTTGTTTGTTTGTTTTTGTGCATGTGCGTAAAACATCTGTTGGAATGTTCATTTTAAAACTACAGTATGTACAAGTGTTTACTTACCGTATGCTTACTATTAAGTACTATATTCTACGAGTTATGTTAACGAGACATGAAAAACCTTTTGTACAACATTTAGTCTTTTTGAACAGAGATTTGTTCCAATAAAGTGCCAAACCAGTGAAAAAAAGAACAAAACCAACGTATATGAATTATGGTGAACTTAGTATGTTTGAAATTTGCTCGATTATTTTGTCCGGTGTAAGTCATTTTCTGACTGTGTGGCGTTTTGATTGTTGCAAAGTCTTTCATTTTGCACCCTCGTTTTTTGGCTTCACGTTCTTCCACACAGCACTGTTGTGCATGTCCTCTTCTCGGTCATGTCTCTCCCATGATTCCACAGTGACCACCGAGCAGGGTCCTGTCCCCTTGCCTTCAAACTGTTTGTATTTTAAGTCGACCTGAAAATAGACCATGTTTTTTTAAATGGCGATGACTGCTATGTAAACCTTCATAGGTGTTTGTAATTTTATAACCATGACAACAATGACGACAGCCTCCAGTGCTAACAGTCTTAGCAGAAAGGATGGAAATGTTTTCTTTTTCTTTGGCTTTTTGTTCCTTCTTTTTGGCCATCAGCTTCCAGCCTTTCTGAATGACCACTGTGAACATGAGCTTTGGAAGGCAAGCTTACATGACATTGCTGACAGTTTGATATTATTGTTTCATATTTTTCCGATAACTTTGTTCCTGATAAACTGCCAAAGTTATATAAAATATTTGTACAATCCATTACATGTATGAAGATATATATGTACATGTGATCTATTACTTTTTCAATGCTTAATATTTGATTATTAATAGGGTGGTACTAAGATTTTATTTTTTTTATTTCCTGTGAAGCTGTTAACCAATATGAAGGTTGCTTTACACACTAGTTATATCAGCTTCTGTCATCGGAATTATTTTTCTTCATAAAGGAAAGAGTCTAACATTTGGTAAATATGCAACATTCCTATGTATTGCACTGATGGCGAACTGTATGTCATGTAAATATATTTAGTGAGATATTGTACAAAAGTCTACTTTTCTTCAATGTGCATAAAGTATGTGCAAATGTGTTAAAACATCTCAGTCATTTTGAACAATTTTCCAGAAAGCATCCCTTTAACACTTGTTTATAACGAAGCTTCAGGTTCAGGTAGCTAAAGTAATTACAACTAAAACTACTATTCATACAAACTCACTGCACCTGCTTTGTTGCATTTTGTGTTGAGATCTACAATATAAAAATGGAAAGAAACCATTTACTTTTGACAGTTTGGCAAAGTTTGCATACAGTTCTGTCATGCTGAATCTGAAATATTTGAATTAGTTGACTTAATAGAACTGTATACATTAGTCAGTCAGAATCAATCAGGAACCAATCGATGCCATAACGGAAGAAAAAAATGTAAAAGTTCAATGAGAAAATGATTTTCATTGGTTTGCAGTTATGTTTGCTTCAATGGTGGGTATTGTAGGTTGATAACCAGGAAAACCACTGTAAAAATCATATAATCTCCGAAAAGAGTACTCCAGTGATTTAGCATAACTCTTTTATAACATTGTTGCAGTCAAGATGGACAGTGAAAAGAAACGGATCAAAACCGGCGAATCAGAACCAGAGATATCATCTTCTTCTGCATTTCTTATATTTATATATATATAAAAAATTGTATTACCCACAATGCAACTTTACCATTAATAGTTTGGTCAAAGATTCGGGTGTGGCTCAAGCAGAGATGAGTGGACTACAGAAGTCTGGTAAGCTCACTTCTTCTTCAACTTTTTCATTTTTCATTCTTCAGACCCAGCCGACGCTGACTCACATGATGTCACTTCTCCCTCTGGAGCCACAAAAGGCATTGTACTTTTTTTTTTCACACATCCAGTAGTACTCCCCAAGGCCCGTCAGGCTTTGATGTGTAAATTTGGTGGAGTTTCCCTTCAAGCGTTACAAACATCCCTCAATACACCATGAAGCACAATTAGCCATTGTACCAGAATGCATGAAAACACACCCAACCCTAGACACAACCTTATTCCAAACCCACACTAAAGAGCATTATGACATTTTAAAACATTGAATATGAGTAAAATTAAGTAATTAGGACAGGTGTTTTAACTATGGGATTGACTGACCAATATATGTACATATGTATATATATTGAGTTTTGAGATCCAGGGCAATAGACACACTGTGCTGCTGGACAGATAGTGTTTCACAAGCAATTTCCTCCCCACCTACTGCAGAGGATTTTCCTAGTGCACATGGTATCTGAGACATGTTTGCCTTTTGATGTCTTTGGAAAACGCATACAGAAACTTTCACTAGATACTGTAATCATTTGCACTAAACATGAAGGCAGTTTCTGAGTTTCTGTTTTTTGTGTGTGATTTTATGGTGCCTGAGATGAGATGTTTTCAGATCAGTTATGCTCTACTTACTGTCAGTCATTCGGCACCCACAGGAAGAAATGCACGTCTATATCAGGAAATAATCCCTCAAAAACATGTCACCTGCCAAAACTTTAATGCCACATTCGTGTCATTTTATTTGGGCCATCTGTGTTACTTCAGAGAGCAGTTAATGTCAGGCTAAATGTGAGAATTTAGCCTCAAGCTCAACACAGTAAAGCCTTGTACATGACATGAGTAATCCTTTAGGGATAGCACGCTGTATTTTAGTAGAAAAAGGTTCTTATAATTCAAATTGATACACATCTATTATTTTAAACAACAACTACTAGAGCCACATTAGCAATAACTTGTACTTCAGAGATGACATGACTAACTACTGTTCAATGAAAGCTGATTATTCTAGCTACAGGCCATCCCTTGGTCAAAAGCCCACACAGTGGATCTAATCACCTGGAACCAGGACGCAAGACGGCCTGACAAAGTAAGTCCATTTGTCAGTGTCACGGTTTTCTCTTCAGTCTGTTTCAAAAAAAAAAAAAAAAAAAAGATATCAAGAAATCGACAGAAGAAACGTGTGTCAGAGAGAGCAATGAAGATATGGAGAAACTATAGAAAAGAGATACAGACAGTAAAGGACTTAGTTAGAGAAAAGGACGGGATAGGTAGATTTCACTTTGACATGACGACACTGCTTCATGTTTGAAAAATAACATTTCTCCCCACAGGGATTTCATGACTGATTGATAATGATACATTTGTGGATTTCTATGTTTTTTTAATGTAATGTATAGCATGATGTATGAACAATAGAATCTTTCAGCCATTGTTTCTGTACTCTATTGTTATCACCCTTTTAACCTAAGGTAACAGAA
Source organism: Nannoperca australis (assembly GCA_036023655.1). NCBI lineage: Eukaryota > Metazoa > Chordata > Actinopteri > Centrarchiformes > Percichthyidae > Nannoperca > Nannoperca australis. The sequence continues at coordinate 27,595 of JAVQJD010056690.1, forward strand.
GTGCACAGATAAGTCACTGTATGTCTAATTGACATATTTCACATTAGACATTTTAGCATGTCATAGCAGGAAAAGCACAAGTGTAATTGATAAATTTAAATGGCATGACTTACTGGGACGCTTAAAGGAACTCAGCCATCGTTAATTAAATTAGTTTCACCATATGCTTTTCCTGCTATGATAAGTCAAAGTCTGCTGTGAAAAAGGTACATTTATTTTCCATTACATTAGCCAAACAACATAATCACACATACAGACACATGTGCTAACACACATTAGCAAATATGACCAATGACAAAGTGGCTTTACAAGATCAAAGCTTACAAAGTTTATGAGATACTTCATATCTGTCTTCTTCATATCAGCATGCTATGCTATACCTAGCTCAGCATATAGACTGGAAATGGGTGAAGCTAGCATGTCTCTGTCCAAAGGGAACAAAATCTACACAACAGTATAGCTAAAACTTAACTTTAAAAAATTGTTTTGGGGGGGGCAACAAGCAAATAAGTGCATGTTCTTAAAACTAATCCTTGCATAATATTTTGCAGTTTAGGTGGTCAAACCTTTAAGAAGAGCTCCCACCAACAACCAAAACTCATGGGAATTATATTCCTATGTAACATATGCTTTGTGTAACATATATCTAATCTCTTTATCCATAAACTGACATTTTGACATATTGCCTACTTCAGGATCAAAACACACTTCATCTGAATTTAGTTTATTGGACTGATGATTCAAATCAATGACATTACAGGAAAATCAAAATGAATGGGCAAATTCTATGGCATTAGGTAATACAACATCCAATATAAAAGCTGTATAATAAGTATAGTAGATATATGGATATTAGATGTCTTTTTGAAATGAAGGGTATTGAGTGGAGGAAAAAGACTGTTAAATATTGTTAAACATTGTCAGCTATTGAGAATGTCATTTTCACAAACTGCAAAAGCCTGTACCATTAATAGGACATATTTAAATAAATACACTGTAGCTAATAGTGTGACATTACAGCGTCACGGCAACATTTAGTGCATTTCAATGTCTCTGAATTTAGACTGAATTATATTACAGCAAATTGCATCATTGTTTTCAAAGAAAATTCCCACACGCTCCAATCCCCCGACCTGCTTGAAATTGTGTGTGCAATTTTTAATCTTCTATTCTTTCCCGAGCCAATTATGCCCGTCACACCAGCTTGTTTCTTTGTCATGTATTTTGAAATTGTGGAGGTAGGAAGTTAGAAGAGGAAAACACACAAAAAGGAGCCAAGTGTAGCAGGGGGAGAGGAACGCACTATTGCTCATGCGCTCCCAGAAGGGAGGGAAAACACAGGACACTAACCTGACTCATCTTACAGTTAGAGCTGCCAAGATGCAAAAATGACATCAACTTTGAAATCCACAACCTTGACCTCTCGTTTGCATATTGTCAACTCCTCCAGGAATATTTTTTATCATCTGCAGCACCTTTTAAAGGACAAACTGATTCTGATCTCTGAGGATGAGCTGGTTGGTATAATTTATATTAAGATGACGACCATGCTGTTAACCTCATGGTATATGTATGCATGCGTAAATGTCCGTGTGTACACACCCGGTCTGGCAAGCAGCCCACCTAGATGACTGATTTCTCGTTCTACTACTTTGGATTAAAGTACTAAAATAAAGCCTATAGATTAATTTAGGGGCAGCTAATTGAGCATATGACAGGAGGATAAAACAGCAGTGAAGCTCAACAAGAGGAGGATACATTATCCAGAAGTTATGGGCCACAGGAACATGTCCATCTGTGTGATAATGTAATGCAGCCAGCTGTTCTGTATGAGTAACAGCCCAACAGACATGTAGCATCCAACCTGGACTTTTCTGTGTCCTTCAAAGCAAAGGGCTGTTTATTCTTCAAGGGAAGATTGATGAATCTCACCTAAAGGGAGGGATAAGTCATTCACATCAGGATGTTTTCAAGATCCCAACAGGTGGATTTCTAACCTTCAGGCCTATATCTACAAATCTCATATAAAATGTATTAAATTAAAAGGATCTGATTCAAATGATGTGACATGCTTCATGTAATATCATACTGCAGGATACAAAACAATATGACCTGATTCAGTTCTACACAGTATAAAATAGTAAATGTTATAGTCAATTGTCAAATGCAATTAGAATACAATAAAACACAATGCAATACTAAATTGAAACGCAATATATAAAAGGTCCAATATTGTACGACATGTAATAGTTATATAGAATACCTATTTTCCAACATTCCCCAAAGTGATAGAATAAAATAGATGTGCTCTGTTCATGTGGACTTCAATTTCAACACCTTTTAATGGTTCAAACATATTATGACCTTCAGGATAAAGAAGACTTCACTGTATTTACCATCAGCTCTTATGCTCAGCATTTGTTGTTCAAATGTTATGTTATGTCCCACAGTGTTTAAGTTCATTTATTTAGTTAGTTATTTTGTGTTCATGTTGTCTGTCATTTCCTGTTTTATTTTAATACTCACTTGTCACTCTCATTTCAGGTGTTTTGACTTCCTGTCTTCACGTGTCTGATTGTTTTCTCGTTTCCTGATTTTTTCCACCTGTTCCCCATTACCTTGTGTATTTAAAGTCCTTGTCTCCCTTTGTCCTTTGCCAGTTTGTCTTGTCTTCATGTCAGACAACCAGCGATTATCCATGTCAAGGATCTTGTCAAGTGCCAATGTTCAGGTCGTCGTCGTCGTCGTCGTCGTCGTCGTCGTCGTCGTCGTTGTGTTCTTCAAGCCATTTTCCCTGGTTTGAGTGTTTTTTATTGGTTAAATCTTTCACAAGTAACAACTCTTTTTATTTGGATAGTCTTGTCCTCAATCGTGCATTTAGATCCTGCTCTGGTGGTCAGTCGTAACATGTTACAAGATTTGTAGCTTGAAACCGCGCACAATGATATATTAGTCAGCCAGTACTGTAGTAAGAAGTAATGTGGTAAGAACCTGATATTCCAGTCAGATTTCATTAACCAAGTGGGTTGTATGTGAACATTTATAATATGAAGAATTAGTTTACACATTGATTTGTCATAGCATAAAAAGCATTGGTTTAAAGGCTCGGGACACCTTTATCGGAATTCATTTATTCTGGTAAATCAAAGCATATTAACTTGTCACACACAGGTAGCTAATGGCTGCATCTCTTTAAGGTGTTACAGAGCCAAGTTCACTGTGTATATACCTTGAGCCCGACTTGCTCTAACGTCACGCACACATGGGCAACAATAACCTAACCAGATTGAGGCGGCCACCCTCCAAACGAGGCTCAGTTCATCTCGAATGTCTGCAGTTAGAAAAGACTGTGTTGTAACCTTTCAGTCCCTGCAAGTCACTACGAATAATTCAATTTGTTGTTATCGTAGTCTGTTTTACCTGTATTTACCTGGAGAAAACCTGAAGTTACTGCAGATTACAATTACAGCAACTACCTTTTAAAACTAGGCAACTCGTTTTACTATATTTACTATATTTTAGTACTTTTCTCCCTTGAAAGTTGAGATTCCCAGCTGGATCCGCTCTCACGCTGTCCACTATCGCTGTGACAAGTCGTCCAGGTCTGCGCCCCACTTCATCTCCCCACGGCTTTCCTCCTCCCTCTCCATCACTGCCGTTTGGCGCTTCTCCTTTTCTCCTCTCGCTGCTTTAATAAATCATCAGGATTGTGTGTGTGTGTGTGTGTGTGTGTGTGCACTGTACAGTATGTGCTGTAAGAAAGATAACACTGTGACCTGCATGTGGAAGTACAGTGTGTGTGTGTGTGTAGTGTCCACACGAACTATATACATAGTTTGTGCTTGAATGTCTTTTGAGTGAGTCCTATGGGTGTACACTTGCCCTGCCCTCTCTCCCTAACCAATCTGGCTGAGTGTAATTAGAGCTCTATTTGTCTCAGTGGGCATGGGGAGCCTGCACCACCTCCTGCCATTAAAGAGAGGGAAAGCAGGTCTACAGCCACGATGGGAAAGTAAGGGCCGGCCATTAAACCACATAGGTGGACACTATACTTGTTGAGCACTATGTAATGCACAACACTAAAGGCACAAGGTGTGATCTTATGGTGATTAAACACGGCGAGGGATTGCTGCAGTTACCTCTGTATCGGTGCGTGGGACCGCAGCGCTGCCGTTTCTACCTTGATAGATGAGCTGTTGAACTGAACCATGACACTGAGCAGCCAACCGTTAGTGTGTAGTTGACGCAAACAATGCTGTAATTCCTCTGCTGGTCGACAGTTTTATAGAAAACACACATGACGACAAGGGAGGGGAAAACTTAATTTATTTCTCTCTGCGATTCAGTCATCTGGGTGTAGTTTTCAGTTGACTGGGCACAGTTAAATTTTCCAGCTTTTGATTAAAAGGAAGTGCCGGCATCTAGTATTTGGTTGCCGGATTGCTCAAATGGCAAATATATCACTTTGATTTGACAAATGATTATATTTGAAAGCATCTCTATCAGGCTTCAATTGGGCCCCTGAAACAGTAAAAATATTAAATCTCTTGTTTGGTTCCAGGGCTCTGGGGCCCCTGAATCATTTGTGTGGTGCCCCTAAATATTTTGCATGAAGTTTTAGTTAAGAGGGAAATAAATAAATAAAGGTTTATCGCCGTCTTTGCCTGAAGAATAACCAGAGTTGGGCTGAAATATGTTTCTCCTTCTGTCTGCACTGGGCCACTGATAAACAGCAAAAGACAACAGAGGCACAATTCGTGTTTCTCACTCGTAAATCACCCGCATGATTTCAAAGAGAACAAAGGACATGGCTAGCACAGCAAGCATTTATCCCACTCCATCTTTATCTCATGGGAGTCCACAGAAAGTCTCTCAGAAAATGCCAATATATACAATTATTTTCGTACTGCTGCAGTCAGTGAACGCAGCATTCATTCAAATCTGAGAGAAAGCAAATGTTTTCCATGTTATGCCCACTGGATGTCTCACAAAATTACGTCAAACACATATTCATGTTCAGGGATGTCTTCTCAGCAGTATGTGCACAAGAATACAACTCCAGGACTCACATTGTTTTATACTCTGCTCAAAGATGGTTAGCCATGGGTGGCATGATGATTTGGCTATTGTAGTGATGGAACTCATGGCTTCCTGGTAACACAGCCATCTCAGTAACTGTAAAGCCAATCTGCCAGGCCCCCTATATACTGTGGACAATAATCTATGTGCAACAATGCTTTGACAGCAGTGAGAGCTCAGTGCGCTGCAGGTAGAAGGTCTGAGAGAAGGAGGGATCGAGGGAGGAGAGTCCTCCAGCAAGGCCATCTGTTCATGTGTAATTACAGTTTTTGGCCTCAGTTGGATCTCTCTCTGCTTAGCCTGAATCCGGGGGCCCCTGACCAACCTATATCCTGGCTGTGAGGTAAATGCTGTCTCCTGCACCGCAATTTACATGGTTTTAAATCAGGAACAAGCTTTTAAATACCTTTATTAGCTGGCTAGATTTTATCATGAGGGAACTCTGAAAAGGACAAAAGAAAATCAGATGGTGGCTTATTATTTAAGACAAGGGACAATGTATTTATTATGTGGTTTATGGGCTATTTGTTTTGGCAATATATATGACAAATAGCTTATTTACAGTTGTTTCCATCACTAACCATTAAGATCCCCTCTGCTATTTTTTTGTCACAGCTACGGTAGCGTCATGGACGACCTGCTTATAACGATTGTAATGTCCTATACAATTCTGTGTAGCATTAGGGCTGTCCAACGTGTTAATGTAAATTTGATGTGGAGGCGCTTCCATGCATGTGCCGCCTCACAAATCCCCCACAAGTGTGACACAGCTTCATAGAGTGGAACACATCATATGCAGGCACTCAGCCATAGCTGTTGCATGGTGACAGTTGAGCTATTAATCATATTCCCCGGAATAGTGCCCTGTATATTCGCCAATTACTTAAATTTTTTTGCAGATGTGTATATTTGCTTATTGGGCCAAGTGTATATTTGTAAATGCATGAGTTTATTCTCTGTGTGTTTGAATAACATGACTTTTGGGATTCGTGCAGGTTGTCAGACTGCAAATATAGAGTGACAGTTTAAGATGTACAACTTTCTTGTGGCTACATATCCCACTCTGACCATCAATAACCAGGCAGGAATGTACTGCCCAATTGGAAGGAGGGCTGTATCTCAATTTCAACATTAGGTCACCGCAGTCTGCCCCTGTTTCTGTCCAGACCGCAGAGTATAGAGGAAAGCCTCGTGGCAGATGGTCAGAGAGAGGGGTTTTATTACTTTCCACCAAATGTGCTTAAATGTCTGTGGTTCGCTGAATGGATATGTGGAATTACAGCATCCCCAGACATTTATTCTAAACTCCACAAGTCAAACTTACAGGGAAAAAAAAAATATATAATATAGATTGAATTTACAACACATTTTGGTACAGTGTTTTGAACATTAGGTTGACATTTGTTATTCTTAAGTGAGAACAATTAGTTAATTGCTATGAAGTTTGGTTAGAACATTTATGATCTCCTTAAGATGAATTATAATAACTTTAATGATTCTAAACACAGACCGGTGGAAATCTGAAACATGGTGAATAAAATACATGTATGTTTAAGATTTATTGTTGAAGAGTCAGCAGCAGGTGAGCGTGCAGTCAGTTGGATAATATTGTTTCTTTAATATTATTTCCATGTAAATTTCAGATTTAACAACATATGTATGTGTGCCTACTACATCTGTCAGCTATTCTAAAAATTAATACAAACGTGCACTTACAGGAAGCAGTTGCATCTAGCCCCCCCCCCCATACTGAAAATACATTCCAGCTGGAAAAGGAAAAATAAAAAAATAATGTCCCGTATTAGACAACCATTTTGTGTATACACCAATATGACGGTGTTCCAGCCAGAGAGGCATGTGGTTTTGGGGTCTCGTCTCATTGAGCTGTTCCACATTCTAAAGAATGAGGATTGGTCGCCTTTACCTGCATTGAAAGACTTGATTTGCGGCACGATGTAGTTGAGGCTCGTCCATAGGCTTAAATTAATGTCTAGGTCATTAATGTGTGTATTGATAAGAGTGGCACGGGGTGTACAGGCCACGTTAAGGACCTCCCCTCCTCGGATGATGCATCATCACACTCATGTTTGTTTCCTCGTCTGACATGATCCCTTTACACCCACAGAGCCTCAGAAAGCCAGAAAATCTAGGTTGCAGAAAGACGGCGCCAAAGTCACTCTGTGGCTGACTAACTCTTGTGAAGGCAGATTACAAGTTCCATGTTTTAATTGCATATATAGTGAGTAATATATCCAAGGCGAAGGCAGGGAAGTTGTCTTCATGTGATTATAGGATTGCTTTCTTAAACCTTGCGGCATAGACTTGGATGGACAAATCAAAGATCAAGAAAAGGATAACAGAAGAGTAAACTTTGAAAAGTGAGAAAGAAAATTAACTGTATTCAATGCAGACATTGTCATGGATTTTCTCTGGCCTCATTACCATTGTTAATCTCTGAAAGGACTTTTAGAGTTGGAAATATGAATGCGCTTATCGGCTTTCTTGGTGATAATTTTGCACTTAGCTTAGCATAAAGACTAGAAACAGGTGGAACAAAAACCCCTGTAAAGCCACGTGTGGTTTGTACACTAGCTTCATATTTAGCGCGTTACCAATCTTCTCATCGAACACATGCAAAGTAGAGTAGAGAGAATGAAGAGGTTCACCTGCATCTACATCTTGAACACCTAAGAAAATACTGACTTTTTGGCTGATTCAAGGATAATACACATCACCAATTACCTCTTCAAATTTGGGCTGTGAGGACTAATAATTATGGTAATGTTCAATTACTTCACACTAGAATTCACTTCAGTTTCTAAATCACCAAAATCAAAGACAGTGATGAAGGAGATATTTAAATGTCTGGGTCTTAATCATGTTTGCTGATTATTCCTTGGTTTAAGGTACAAGGGAGTGGAGTAGAGCTGGAATCAGTATACTATTTTTACAGTGTAGAGCGATGTGATGGCATACAGTGAGGAGAGAGAGAGACATATCCAGGTTCAGAGAAGATAAACGGAAAGTAGTAAGGTTATACTGTAAGAAGAAATGTCCACATAGTCAGATAAAGCAGCAGTATACTGGAGCAGGGCAATTAAGAACTATGTGAGCCATAATTCCCAGGCTAATAATTGGTTTCTTAATGCATAAAGTGTGTATGTAGACTCTTTTTTACTGTATTCTTTTATTCTCATTTTTTCACTGTAACTGCTAAGCCATTGCCAATGTTTGAGAACCTATCAGGCTTGTTTGAAATTGTTTATGGTTAATAAAAACAATATTTTAATTGCATAATAGGGAATGACAAAAAATGTAGCCTGGGCTATGGTGCTACAAAAAGGACTGGTGTTGCTTCTTAATGGTGGTGACTCATCTACACATATCTGTTGCCCCCCCCCAAAAAGGACGTGTTAGCATATGTTAAATTTGAGCATGCTAACTGTGGTCATAATTATGGCAGGTTTGCATTTGATCTGTGGATACAGGGACTGAATAAAACAGTGGTTGATGACATGATAATGGAAGCTAAAATGTGACTGCAACAATGGTGCTATGCATTTTTAATTGGTGGTAATTACCGTACATTTTGACTTGTTAAAGAACCTCTAATACACCCTGGTTGGGGGGATCATTAACTTAACTAGGGTCCTTGTTGCTAACATAACCGGAACTATGGCTCAATTAAAAAGACAACCAGGGAGCGTTACCCTGGTCCAGTCCAAAAATGTTTCCATACCTAGTGGCAATTATTGTGAAGCTGCTGAAGCCAAAAAGGGAGTAAGCCACCTTCACCATTACTATCTACCAGAAATATGAATCAGAGAATCTGCTCTGAGGTCCCTTTTATTTTGAAGAAGTTTGTATTTTAAATCATCTAAAGAAATGCACCTTGGTTCACAGGGAAAATTAACCCAGGTGTTAGGAAACAGGGCTCATTGCAGAGAAGGTGCTGAATTTTTAATGATGGCACAGCTGGTTTGTTTGTTTCAGCTGCTGAAGTGGTGGCACATTAGAATGTCGTTAGAGATATTGGTTCAGCCACGGCTGCTACTGCTGCGCAATAATAAAATGCTTTGGAATGAGGCCATGATGAGTTGAAAAAGGTTAGCCGGAGGGAGGACAGCTGCAATAGCTCACACTTCTATTGTTGTGCTTTCAGGAGGGCTGCTGTCAAAATAAATCTCAGCGATGACTTTCTGGCTATTGATTATCCACCATGTTTATTGGTAATGTCACAGGAGTATCAGGGATTGGACCCAGGCGCAGACAGACTTGGAGCAGATTGAATAGTTTATTAAACACAAAAAAGGCTTACATGGAGGTACAGGTAGGCAGCCAGGCAGAAAGACAAACAAACAGGTAGGTCCAGGTTTGGCGGTGAAAAGCTGGGAACATACAATGGCAAAACAATATTCCTTCACTCAGAGTAAACCAAAGCCAAAATTGGAATTTGCAGCCTTCTTCCTGGGAGGTCATAGTGTTAGCTGAGCCGCCACACCACCTGTGTCCATTGCAAAGATACATTTATGCAGCATTACGGTGATCATCGATTTATTATTAGTTCAAAGCTAGAGCAAAACCAGTCTCACTCAAATCCTCTGAAGTGTTGGTCCAGTCTGTGCACAGACGTGATTGCATGTTAGGTTCACTAAATGGTTCAGGACAGGGCACAGAGGTTGTTCAGATAGAGATTCATTGCCCTTTAGCGCCTGGTCATTTGTCTTCCAAATGAAAATTCCGTTAATGAGCCTCTGAGAATACATTTGGTGACCTCTCCTAAGCCACCATATATTAGTGTAGGCTGACTAGCAAAAGGCTGCTTTCCCAACAAACACACATGTGGCAAAGAAAATAGCTTTACGTGACAGAGCCTGGGAGGTTCAGTGCGAGAGAGGGAAACTCAACCCTGTATTGATTTCTCTCTCTCTCTAGAGGTTAGTTAGGTTCTTGGTGGGAACCACATAGATCGGCTGATAGCATCTGTGCTGTGAAAAGGCCAAGCTCAGCCTGAGATTAGAAACTTGTATATGAGAGAGTGAAAGTGTTTGTATTGAATTCTGCTGACCGGCTGCATAGGAGTGATCCCAACCCCCTTTGAGGGCTTGGATCCACAATGTGGCAGTTAAAAACTCATCTGTACACGGTCTCTCCATGTGGCTGGACGAGGAGTGGTGGAGCACCTCTAATAACCTTTATGGGGCTGCTTGGGGCCCAGGGAGCTGCCTGCATAATCAGCTCAGCTCAGGCAGAGCGCTGAAACCATAAATCAGCTGAGCCCGTGTCCTCGTGGCACAAGTAATCTGTTTGGCTGGGAGTGTCTCAGATCCTCCTCTCTAGGACACTGATACTCTGTTATTGTCCCCGCCTGAAAAATCAGTCTGAGATGGGACACAATAATTAGAGACTTTCAATATGTCATTGTGTCCTTATTGTGTCACATTCGCAAATACTTTTTATGACTTCATTCACCCTCCCAGAAGAGCAGGAATTGAAGTAGCAGGGTGTGAAAAGGTTCAGCCATTATATTATTTGAAAGTCAACTTAATAGACTATTCTATAATTGACAACTTGAAGTACCTACCACTGACACATTACTCATGGTGCTTTCAGGAGTTTCTGGTTGACTGCTGTTTCCTCTCAATGGTGCGCAATGTTTTGCAGCAGCCTTTTGAGAAATGCTTGCTCCTGTAGGGTGAGGGGTGAGACCAATACATCTGCAGTAAAAACCAGCAGAGAGTGTGATTTATGTACATACAACAGTGTTCCAAATAGCCATCAACACACCATAGAGCACATTTTGCGCCTTCAGACTGTATATTCAAACCTTCAACTAAACCATAAACTTTCAATCTTCTCTGATGATTGCTTAAGAGTAGACACACAGATTGCCATTTGTCGACTATAACAACCAGTATTAATGCTTTCAAATGTTGATGTGTAACACACCACCATTTTTGAAAAAAGGAAACAGAAAGCAGTATGTTTTCCCAGTGCAAGAAATATCTCTGATCTGAATATTTCTGATGCAGTGCATGCCAAATACCTGTGCCTTCCTACATTGTAACCTGATGCAGCCTCCCTGAAGGATTTGTTGATAACAAGATGCAGGGAATTTCTCCAGGGTGCTGGGCAGGAGCCAAACCAGGGCTTTACAATATAAACAGAAAGTGAGGATCAAGCCCAGGCCATTCCTGCATCAAGCCTTAGTGAGATTGCTAGCAGATGAAATCTGATGAAAAGAAAACCACTGTCAAGAACCATGATTGAAACCATCCAGCCTCTGTGTTTTCTCTTTTGTTTTAATTGTTTTGCTTTGCAGATGCTCTCATTGTTAGACCCAATAGCAGGCAGCCAATTAGCTCCTTCTAAATTAGAATTGAAACAATGAAATTGAAGTCACTTCCAGAAGCTCACACATGCAGCCTCTTCTGAAAGTTTCCTAAGATCAAAGATCGGAGAGATGCAGAGAAGGGAAGGTGCAAAGCATCATATTATTTTAGAGCTCTTGAATTCCACAGGCCTCCGCTTGAATGGGTATTATGATTTTCCATAATTAGAGGTGTTTTTCATGAATGCGTTTTAATTTAATTTTATAATTTATTTATTCATGTTTGTCAGCACCAAACAATGCAGTTTAGTTCATCTCCATCTGTGTATCAAGGATGACAAGAGTGCCACGGTCTACTGCTGAAATGACTGCACAGTGGTGAGATACTTAGAGAAGAATGAGATAGTGAAGAATGAATATCACCTCATGAACTTCACCAGGTGGGGGCTACACATGTGAACTACATATGTTCACTACACATGTGAACTTCACCAGGTGGGGGCTACACATGGACCCTGTCTATACATCATCCTCCACCCAGACGGTCTTTTGCATTAACAGTGTAAACCAGATTAGATATGCACACTGTAGATCACACTAAGGAGTTGTTTTCACAGCAGCACTTTGCATCTCATACATCGAAACAGGCAAGCCATGCTTTTTTTTTTACTATTTTACAGTCTGACATTGCCTGTAATGACTGATGCGATGACATACAGAGGTTGCCAGGTAACAAGGCTCACCACCTCCATTATTCCTACCACTGTACCCACACTTTAGCCCCATGTGTGAATAATATGGATATAATAATAATGGGGCAGATAACTCTGCAATTCCATAACACATTTTACAGGCATGTGGCCCTAAAAGCACCTTATGGGCATCTACTGGAAATAAGCCCAGCAATAAACAAGCCATGCATAAACTGCACTGGCCTTGGGCCATTTTCTTGACTGTTTTGTGTGAAACCCATGGGTCACTGCTGGTTCAATGCAGCTTGAATGGACTAAATTGCAAATGTAAAGTTTAACTGCGTAATTGTACAGTCTTCTGTAGCTTGAGAAAGGATCCTTGTCACTGCACTGGCCAGGTACTTCTGTCCATCCTACTGAGTCTCAGAAGCATTATCTCCCAAAAGGCAGAATGAGACTGCAGTGCAGAGGAATTTTGACATTTCAGACCGGGAAAAAACCAGGGGCACATCTTTGGTGATGCATCTTTGTTAGCAGACTTGGTTTCCTGTTCTAGATTCGATTTGCTGAAAAAGAGGCTCCACAATATGTATTGTGTGCGTGTGTGTGTGTGTTTAAAATAAAATTGAAATCTTTTAACTTCCAGAGAGAGATCTCTGTGAGATAAACTTCAAAACTACAAAATAGATATTGAGTCAACCATGATACAGAGTGCAGTGACCCTTTTGCTCTCTCTTGTTTGTTAACAGACACGGTTGCCTGTTCTATATTTGATAAGCTGAAAAAAAGGCTCAGAGTACTTTGTGAGTGGCCATTGTTATTTTAACACTTTCGGAGTAAAATTGACCTTGACAATTGTTCAGTGTGTGACTATTGTTATCCAGGTCTTTATTTTTCTTCTTCCGCCCGTTCTTCACTTTGCTACTCCTTCCACATACTTTGTGCTACAGAAACCATTCAAATATCAAAATGTCTGCTATGACCTTTCTCTTTTATACCTTTTATACTTTTTAAAATATTAAGCTTTTATGCAAATGTTTTTCCTATGAATTGAGCAACCTTCAAATCTTCTTCAACTTTCTGCACTTATAACTTCTGCTTACTTTCAGCTACAGAAACCATTCAACTATCAAAACGTTCATTTTTTTCAAGCACATTTAAGCTTATATTCAGCTATTTTCTACTTTTTAAAATGTTAAGCTTTTTAAATATTTTACAATGTAAGTCTGTGCAGAATCGCCATCAACCTGTTCTACTATGAAATGCTGCTCCAGACTCCATTTAAACTTTAAACTGTTCACAAGATGTTCAGCTACTCCATAGACCCTGATCCAAAAACTACAAACACTTGGACTGAGCCCCCCCTATGTAACTGAATCCAGGACTTCCTAACCAACAGGCCACAGACTGTCAGAATCCACGACATCTCCTCCTCCTCCATCACCCTCAGCACCATCTCCCCTAAAGGCTGTGTGCTGAGCCCCCTCCTGTTCACCCTGATCGGCGAAAGATTCTATCTGTCATATTGTGAAGTTTGCAGACGACACAGCAGTGGTGGGACGGATCACCAATAGCGATGAGTCCAAATACAGAGAGGAGGTGGAACACCTGGAGTGTTGGTGCAGAGATAACAACCTCTGACCAAGGAGGACCAAGGAGATGATTGTGGATTTCAGGAGGGGCAGATACACCCCCCTCCCCTGCACATCAGAGGAGCAGCTGTGGAAGTGGTCCTCAGCTTCAGGTACCTGGGCGTACACCTCAGCAGGGACCTCAGCTGGAGGAACCAGACTCCCTGTCTGGTTAGGAAGGCCCACCAGCACCTCTACTCTTAATGAGGCTGAGGCGTGCCAGACTCAGGAAGTCAGTCCTGACCACCAGACTGACAAACAGCTTCGTTCCAGAAGCTGTAAGACTTCTGAACTCTGGTGGTGCTCTGTAGCTCCACTGTGACCTGATATAGGGCCTACTTGGTACTAAAACTGCCTTCCTGCTACTGCTCTTTACTTTATTTTCTAATTATTATGTTTATTGTGTGTGTGTGTATATATATGTATATATATTTATTTCTTCCTTATTGGCTTTTAACCGGGACCTCAGAACTTAATTTCGTACAATCGCATGTGAGTGTGACTTGTACGACAATAAAGAATCTTGAATCTATACAACTATTATTCAGGCAAATGTCTTTCAGTTTTCTACACTTCCAGCAATGCTTTGTAATTTCTTCTGCTGACTTTTACTTCTGCATATTTTAATCCACACAAACAATAGAACTGTTACAACTTGATCTTTAAGGACGTCCCTCTGTTCTGATTGGTGCACAATCAGAACAGAGGAAAGTCAGAGACAGACATGGGATTGATGATGATCATTCATCATTAATCAGATGAGATTTTGAGAGAGAGAGAGAGAGACAGAGAAAGAGAGAGAGAGAGAGATTCAGCACCTTGGACAGCGTGAAAAATGCTGCAAACTATATGTGACAGATTGTATCAGGAGAACATGCAGCAGACTTAGCTGCCTGTTTATTTTCACAGTTATTGAGGTCTGTGAAGTTTGGGATTAGCCAATTAAATATCTTAAAGTATTTTGCTCTGATATGACAGCATCTGTCACATTTTAAGAGGAAGGGCATCACTGTCTCTACCTCACCTGTTTGTAGTGCCTGAAAACTCAGTGTTTCACTCAGTGTGCTAAGTTTGAGATGTAACCAAAATGTAAGTGTTATTTAAGTGACTTTTTGAGTGGAAGTTTAAGAGTTTTTTTCTCTGTCTCAATGAATCAGCACTTTGTGCGCACTTGCGCACGGACTTCAAAGTCTTGCGCACGCAAGTTCCCGCCGCTGCGCATCATATCTGTCTTTTAGACATAGTTGACATCTTACAAGACAGGAAAGCTACAGCTGAGAGAGGTTGGTGTGTCTATTGTCTTTCCAAAATTATTAGCTAATACTAATTCAAGATTTATGAATAGAGAAAGATTGACTAGTATTACAGTTTTGTTCAATTGCCAACAAGCATTGGTCAATACTGAAACTCCTTTTTCAAAACTCTTAACACAGTCTGCAATACTAATATGCAACCAAGCTAAACAGTTAATTTTACCTTTAAAACTCTTTCTTACCAACAAAACACATCATACATGTCTCAAAATGAGCTCATTCATCCACAACTCTGCAAACAAGTCTCACTCTGGAAGAAAACACTGTCACTCATAGTACACTGAACTACAAAATATTAACAAAGATGAACATATGTGGATTTGGTCTGGCCTCCATCTCCATTA
>JAVQJD010056694.1:0-18322 GCA_036023655.1 Nannoperca australis
CAATTAACTCTGAGATAAACTTTTAAAGCGAGTGTGTGTGATCTATCTCTGTCTCTCTGTTTTTTTGTGTGTCACACACACACACACACACACACACACACACACACACACACACACACAGTATAAGAAGCAGCTACAACAGCTGTTGTCTGTTGTCCAACTCTCTTGGTTCTTGTGTAATGATCTCCTGGCAGATTTAGTAGATCAGTTTCTTTTATCATTGGCTCATTTTCATTAATTATGTCATAAAGTGGGCATTGTCAAGCACTGAGACTGTGTCTGAAAATAGGGCATGTACACTGTCAACAAACATGACTTGACTTGAGCATCAGCTTTTGGTAATAGCAACTCATTAAGCCTTGAAGGCACACGTGCGCACATATTGGTGTTGCAGGTGCATTTCTTTTGCTGGACACTAAAGCACAGTCAAATATCAACAGAAAACCTAGGTTGAGCATGCTTTTAAAATAATCTTTTTTTTTTGGTTTAAATAAATGGGTTGAAAATGAATTGCTTGTTGATAAACGTGTGAACTCACTATTAACCAATCCGATCGATATCTGTAACATTGTTTTAGGCTTCAAACTTGAAATACATTGTTCTAGAGTTCCCTCATGTTTCAAAGCTGTTGTTGTTATGCATGCTGGTCCCTGTCTTTCATAACATGTTTTTTTTTTTTATATGTACAAAGGTGTGTTAATAGAGTCTAAGAATTAAAGCCACAAGGTTCTACAATGCAAAACAATCACCGGCTCTGTTTTTCTTTTTCTTTCTCTTCTCTTCTGTTTTTTTTGTGTCCTTAGTCCCAGAAGATCAGAACTTGAAGGTGTACAGAGCTGAAGCTAACTGCGGCCTGCTGCATTTCTCTGATGCGCTGACAGACCTCGACTACCTCTGCTGCCTTCGTCCTAACTGGACTGAGGTGAGAGACAGGATAGTGTCGGCCAGGCATGCTGTGCCTCGCTTTCGTGGTGTCTTTTCCTGCAAGGCACAAACAAATCTGTCGAAGCCTCTGTGCAAGTCTGCCGAAATGAACCCCAACATTGACTCCGTGGGTTGGTTTTGTAACATGCATGTAACCACACACATGTAACCACGGAGAAAAGCTGGAGTTTTTTCTAATTAAACCATTTTATATTTGACATTAGCGTGCAACAGTGAACCTTTTAGAGTGGTTTTCACTGGTTTTATTGATGTTATGTCATTCACAGAGTTATGCAAACAGCTACTTATGTCATAATGTCATTTAATAACCCGGTGCTAGTGGGTGGCTCGCTGCAACAGCACAAATACCCACAGTATATAATCCTTTATAGGGTTTCGTTTTATTTCTAGTGATGTTATGTCACTTGCACATTTTACAATTTAAGCATTTAGCTGAAATTGATAAGACAGTCAGTGCAAAGGAAAAAAATAAAATAAGTGTCAACCCACTGTAACATAATTCAGATAAACGCATTGATAGCATTGCATGGTATTTGGTTGTCTTTAAATTACCTTCATTCGCTCTTACAGGCAGTGTGCTGATTTCACTGTTCTGTTTGTGCAGGGCTTCTTTCGTAAAGGGAATGTACTGCTGGAAATGGGTCAGCAGACGGAAGCCCTCATCCAGTTCCACCATTGCCTAAATCTTCAAGCTGACTTTGTTCCTGCGAAGAGCCAGATCAAGAAGGTTGGTTTATCTTACTGAATTTAATGTAGAGTTTCACTGAAAGTTGAAATGGAAGACGTGGGATCTGAACCGCCATAACATTCGACAGTTGTCGTTTTTATATAGTCTTTCTGAAAAAAATAGTATAAACAGATTGCCTTGTAGTATTGTATACAGACCTGCAGGCATCACATACAGGTCGGGTCCATTAACTTAGTTCCATAAATGATGAGTTGATTAGAAGATCTGAACAATAACACTTATGTTTTGTTTTGTTATTATAGGTCATATCACGGTTCAAATGTTCAGAAGCCAAACCTACCATGCATGATCGTCTACTTACAGATTGTTTTCAGTATGTGTGCGTGCAGTTAGGGATAGCGATTTTCCATTAGTTCTTAATTTAGCTTTACTTAAAAAAAAAAAAATCAGTTTTAGTTTGTGTGGGATTTTGGTAGTGTGAATTTATTGTTGGTATAATCAGTAGTAGTAGTATTAGTAGTGCGGGTTTCAATGTAAGTATTAAAACTTTTGAACTTCTTAGAAAACCTTTAGCAAGCACAGTTCTGTCATTCAAACAGTATATCTTTAAAAATGATTTAACATGCATTTTTATTGAAACATATTGCTGTTACACCAGAAAAAGAAAAACAGATTAGTATCACGTTATAACAAATTCAGTTATTGTTATAACATTATTATGGCATGCATATTACTATTCACTATTCATGTTGTAGTTAATTAGTATATTGTTATCACAAGAAAAGTTTCACATTAAGACGTGATACGTTTGTATGCCATAATAATGGGAAAATATCTTGTTACAACGCACAAAATGTTTTGTTATAACAATACATTTTTCACATTATATGATAGTGATCAAATTTAACCTAACATTTTATTTCCAATATCCAGATCAGTTTTCACTCTTTTCATTTGATCTCAGTTCCAACACTGGTGAAAACAAACACATTTATTTTATTAGCTTCATTTGTGACAATCAAATGGCAGATCTTGGAGGCAGGGGGCGTGGCAGTGCCGGACGAGGTGTCCTGCATCTTGCAAGTGGTGGCTGAGTACCTGAAAGAGCCCTGCCCCATCACCAGCCTCAGTGGCTTCCAGGGGCCAACTCACCCAGAGGGCCTCACCAAACATCCACACAGGGATGAGGGCGAGGGAAAAGGGAGGAGAGAGGCACACCAGGTAGGCTCTGTACACGTGGTGATGAGTTTACGGTTCTTATGTGCACTTTTAATGCGGGGTTGTGTGGGAGGCGTGTGAATGCAAATGTCCTGTAAATCGTGACTGATAACTATCTGTGTGTCTTCATGGCTCCAAGGTGAAGCATGACACGGGCACCGAGTGCTGCCTCAGCCTCTGCCAAGCCGTTTCCTTCCTCCCTGCTGCTGAAGAGGACGAGGAGATGATGACGAGGAAGGAAGATGGGCATGGCAGGGGTACGCACACACGGGTCTTCATTATCATCGTCCTCGTCATGACTCATCTCCATTGTCACTACAAACAGCTTTACCATAATACCTGCCAGATGGTTTGGAGTTGTATAATAACTGCTACCTACATGTGTTCTCTCTCTCCCTCTCTCCCTCCCTCCCTCAGGTGAAAGTAGTCACCACAGAGAGAAAACTCTTGGTGTTCTCACTGTGTCAGACTTTGAGTGCCCCCTCTGCATTAGGTCAGTGTGCTGGAGTACTCGCTCCAATCAATAATGTATTGCCGTCTGTGCCTTGTCTGCTGTAGAGTCATGTAACAGGCTGATTCTATTCTCGCCCTCCTTTATCAACGCTGTAATGTTCAATTAACATGCAGTTTAGCACACATATTCTTTATCAGTTGGGCCATTTGAACTGAAGCTTATGTCTTTTCTCTGTCTTCTGAAGGTTGTTTTTTGAGCCAGTCACTACTCCCTGTGGTCACACCTTCTGTAAAAACTGCATAGAGAGGAGTCTGGACCACAACCTCCGCTGTCCGCTCTGCAAACAGCCACTACAAGAGGTAACTACCTACACGCACCTTCCAAACATCTATTTTAGACCTAATGGGAAAAAAGCTGCTAGATCCTGTTTTTAGCACATGAAAAGCTGCTTAATTGTTAATGCTTTGTTTTGGCCACAGCATTTGTCCACTTTTCAAATTGCTTGTGATAAATCACACCGTTTTTTCAGCTGTGTGCATGCGTACAAAATTAATAAATCTATATTTCATATCTACAAATGCATTTACTTTGTTACAGCAGCGTGCAGAGTACAACATTTTATTGGTGGTGCTTTCTCTGTGTTGCAATACAGGGAAGTGTTAGGCTTTAACATTTTTGGAACATCAATGGTGTTATGGATAATTGCTTAGAAGCATCATGATGTTGCTATTATTATAACTGATTGCTCTCCATTTTCTTTTCCCAGTACTTTAAAAACAGGAAGTACAACCCCACAGTTCTGCTTCAGGACATCATGACCCGCCTTTTCCCCTCACAGTTGGCTGAGAGGAAACAGGTCCATGATGCTGAGATGGCTGAACTGTCCAAGTAGGCACCCACCTCACACATTCAACACTTGTGATTCATCATAGGAACTTTAATCACGCCTTATTCTCACAATTCTTTCCCTTATTTATAAATGTTTTGTCTTTTGTCTTTTGTCTTGTCTCTTCCTTTTGTAGTCTCACTAAAGACATCCCTATATTCGTTTGCACGGTGGCCTACCCTGGAGTGCCGTGCCCTCTGCACATCTTCGAGCCTCGGTATCGGCTGATGATGCGTCGCTGCATGGAGACTGGCACCAAGATGTTTGGCATGTGCAGCTATGAGCACGGGAAGGGGTATGCAGTTATTAATCATTTTCCCCCCAATTCTCTAAAGCATCCTATTTATTAGAAAATTGTGGATTTGCACTGATACTAATGTGGCGCATTTACACAGACGTTTACAGTGATGTTGGCCAGACTTTCTGAGCATTGAGAGACCTAACGGGAAATGTGAAGCTCACAGCAGGCTAGGTGGAGCCTGATGGGACTGTCGATGCAGCACAAGCAGGCAGTGCAGTGGGCAAAGTTTAAATCAGTCACACGTGACAGTGAGTGGGTGGGAAATGGCAGCATGGACACCAATCTGGTGTGAGATCTGCGGTGCGTTTTCATCCCCCACCAGATATTTGTTCCTAATTCCACTGTGTGTTGTTGCATGATTATATACAACGATCTAAAATAATAAAACATGCAATTAATGTGCAAAATAATGCTGTTTTTAAAGGTTCATGTCTGCATCCTTTGCAACATTTTAATTTTATTCAATTAAACTTGACTTGGCAAAGACACTTTGCTGAGCATATACCAAGAGGAGGTACTTCATGCTAAAAGATTAGAGTGAATTGGAGGCAGTTTGATGACCTCTGTGATTTTCAAGGTTTGATCATCCAGGGATAGACAGGGTTTTTAAACTGTATTTATAAAGTCTAAAATTCTTTTTATATATCATATTTTTGCATCACAAGAAGTATGCGTTTTTAAACTGCGGAGGCTGATGGTCAAAAAGGCCCATAACATAAATGAAACAGATTTTTCTGCAACCTTCGTTGCACTACAATACATATAAAACATTCCATGCGATTCTTGTTTTGACTAATAAAACTAAATCTTATTAATAGGTGACTTAAGATGTATATATCTGAGAGTCATGGTGTTGCCCCATGTGCCTCAGGTTCGCAGACTATGGCTGCATGTTGGAGATCCACAGTCTGGAGCTGCTGCCCGATGGACGGTCCTACGTGGACACAGTGGGGGGCAGCAGATTCAGGGTGATTAAGAGAGGTCAGAGAGATGGCTACCACACCGCTGATATAGAGTACCTGGAGGACCTCAAGGTTGGAGTCACTACAGCAACACTTGCAGAAGATACACACTGAAATGATCACACCTGGACAACTTGATCACCGGACCTCTTCTCTCTTTCTCTCTCTCTTGACTTTTTTCTTACCTATGCGTCCTCTCTCTCCCAGGTTGATGGTAGCGAGTTGGAGGATTTGCAGCAGCTCCATGACAGCGTGTACCAGCAGGCTCAGGACTGGTACCAGCGCCTTGGCAGCCGCATTCGCGAACAGATCAACAGACAGTACGGCACCATGCCGGAGATGGAGGGAAACATTCAGGTTGGGGACTTGACAAGTGATACGTGTGATTCCTACTTTAGCTATAAGTCTTAAACTTTATATCAACACATTTCTCCAAACCTGTCCAGGAACCACTGAGCATTTATTATGTGGTGCGCCACTAAAATACCATCATTTTCAGACTATAAGCTGCTACTTTTTTCACGCGCTTTCAACCCTGCAGCTTGAACAGTGATGCGGCTAATTTATGTTTTACGGGCTAACGAGCTTCGAGCTAACGTGGACACCAGCGGCTTATAGGCAAGTGCGGCCTGTATATGTACAAACATTTTTTTCTTTTGAAATTCAGAGGGTGCGGCTTATATTCAGGTGCGCTCAATTATTTCCTTGACTGTGCTATAGTGACATAAATGGAGACCATTTATTTGGTTTATTATTTTTTCATGTATGTATGCCTTTTGTAAGAGTTTCCTAACTTAAAGGTCAATACATCCCATAGTTTCCACAGTCACCAAACATGTGATGGCTAATTAGTCCATTTACAACAAATCATGTAGACAACAAAACATTCATTCAAACCTAAGCCAAAAAACGTAATTGTGTTTTATCCATGTACCATCCATCTATTAATGTCAGCATGGGATGGAAGAGGACCCTGCGGAGTCATTCTTCACAGAGAAGATAATGTCTGCTTTTATTTTTCTCAACGCTGAGTTATTGTTTTATTGCAATGCAACTTTTCAAATCAAGGTGCACTCATAGCTTCATTACTGCCGCATTAACTCTGACAACAATAAAAACAGAGACACAGACGGACACATTTTTATGATAAACAAGGTTGTATGTTTCTATTCTAATTCTCTGTAACCACCCTCTAGGTGTCGTCCAATGGTCCTGCCTGGTGCTGGTGGCTGCTGTCTGTCCTCCAGCTGGACCCGGCCTATCAAACCACTGTCCTGTCTCTGACCTCACTAAAAGACCGCCTGGGACACCTCCGCCTCGTCCTTGAGTACTTCTCTCAGAGCTAGACCTCTCAGTGGTATTGTAGACACAACCAGCGGAGAGTCAAATATTTAGCGCACACACACGAATGGGTGTACGGAGTTGGGTTTTTGCTGTTTCAGTTCGCACATTATCTTTCTTACACCTGTTTTGATCCCTGGGAATTCAAGGTTTCATAATCATTTCTGATTACACATTATGCTTTCTAAATCAGTAAGACCTGGAGGGTTGACCAAAGATGCTTCTTATTTAGGTCCATCAAAAGTGTTAAATTATTATCTGTGGATATTCAGTTCATTTTTCAAATTTAAATAGCTGAAAAGAGGCACTAGGTGTCACTGTTTTTCTCCAGTTATTATAAACATGAAGAACATGCAACAGCATTAGCCAAGCTAGTGCAATATGTTGTACTGTCATGTGTTGCCTAGTTCAATCAGAATAATTTCTTATTTGGATAGTGCTGAAGGGCACTACCTGTGACAGTTGCATCTATTGGCCTTGGCAGCCATTGGCTATGACCGATTTTATACTATTGAATAAGGTAAAAATACCCCTATTTATTATTAGTAAATATTGGCAATAATTATTTATAGCGTTACATGGAATAGCAGCATTTCTTAAAATGAATTCAAGTTGCGGACATGGCCGCTGTCTGACAATGAGGAAATGGCTTCAGTGGAGGGGAGACGGAGGCGTGCCAGCTTTGTTTTACAGTATGAACTTGTGTGATTAGGTATGTTGACGGTATGGATGCAGCACTGTATGAATGTATGTATGGGTGTCAACTGTAAATAAGGATATTGTTGTCATCTTCTTTTGCAGTTTTTTTGTTTGTTTATTTTAATTACGTGTGGTGTGGTGTCAGTTATACAGTTAACAGTCGTGCGGTTATAATTGAAGCATCACTCCCAGCACACAGTTTAACATCTCTTGCAGGGATAGCTGTAAAACAATTTAGCTAGGGTCTGGCTATGGCTGTGCCACACACACACACACCCCCCTCCTCTGCGGTGCCTCTGTGTAGGCCACATCACCTACGTCTGGCCTCTGCTGTGTCTCCCACTGTGTCTGGCCCCTCTACCACCAGTCATGGTGCCTTTGAGTGCCTGGGCCAAGTCTTAAAGAGTCTCTACACCATGTAGAGGATGGACTGTGTGATTTTTGCCATTGATTTTTATTGATACATTGCTACATTCCATGGAATGTTGGAGCTGCATTGGTGCGTATAGTTAATTTACTAACAAATACGGACTTAACTGGGCGAAACAAAGCTTTCTTCCTTTTTTTTCCTTTGATAAATGTGCCATAGATATTTCTGTGTTGTGTGATTTATAGGAATAGACACTGTGTTTATGTTGGTCTGCATCATGGATAAAAAGGCTTTTTTTTGGTGGACAGTGATCTACCTTCTTTTCATGACAATATTTCTCTTTGAACGGTCAGAAGTAGTCCAGCAAACACACTCAAAAGATATACTTTGTGCAATACAGCCCCGCTAGTGTGATAATGTAGATGTAGCTTAGAATTAAAGGGGGAATCATGAGACGTGATACGCACAAAATGTCCCACTAAAGGACAATTGATAGGTTGATGGATACTGTGGTAGCATTGGTTACCTGATCTCACTCCTGGGAACTAACACTATACTTGAGGGCAAGACACACTGTTTTTACCATTTTGTTAAAATGGGTTAATTGACCTCAGTTAATATTCTGACGTTTTTAAAGTCACCTGGGATTGAGATTGAAGTGAAAGACTTTAATGTGCCACTTATTGCAACATGTCTCCAAAGCTAGCAGTGTTCACTGTACGTATCATGTAGTTTTTTGCTACCACTCAACACAAAAAGGGACTGAAATTCTTATAGAATTTTTGAATGACCTGCCTCACAAGCCTTTGTGGTAAACACATGACTACAAGTCCATGACCACTGGGGTGAATTTCACTCCCCCGTCCTACTTCTTATTGGAGAAGAACAATATTTTTGCACAGTGAAAACATTTTGTGTATTTTGATTTCTGACGCTCAGCAGCAGTTTCTCATGCACTTCTCCCTCTCAAAGCTCTGAGTGTCACTTTTATTACTTAAAGATGCCTTCTTTCATTGAATAAAATGGTGATGTCTGTTGATCACAGCAATCGGTCTTAACCTGAAACTTAACCTAATCTCCGCACCAGTGCATGATTTACTTCACGATTAAATGCTAAATATATTCAGGGGGGAAAAAACGTATTGTAATCCCATATTTGTGATCCAACTTTTGGTCAGTTCATGTTTAATTTGCTTATAATCTTTTAATAGGTTTGACGTTGGTGCTGCTAAAGCATTGCAGCACAGTCAAGGTTTTTCATCTAATTTAGACTGCAGCTCTTGCACCTTCATTCCCTGGCAGATGTCCATTAGCCACAGTTGCAGTGTAATTGGGCTATCAGAAAATGTCCTCCAACACAGTTACGCAGTGGATTCACAACAATTTGCTCTAAATTCAAATTGTCTCCGACACAGAACATGGAGCATAAAAAGTGACCCGTTCTTGGCAGCGATTCGCAGTGAGAACGAGTCTTACACTTGTAGTTGGGGATGGCTGTGAAAAGCACCATGGTGGCGTTTGCTTGCTATGTGATGCAGCTTGCAGAAAATGTTGGCTGATGTGGTCTGATGGTCTGTGGGCTGTGTAACCTAGACATACATTGTTATTCTGTACACTCAAAGATACCTTGATGTTAGTAAAAAACCCCCAGTTTAAACCCACAGAAACTAAAGCAATTTCTGTTTGACTAATGTGTATTTATTCCTCTGCCTCCATGCCAAGAGCAGTAAATTATCTTGATCTGATTATTGTTTATTTGCTTGCCCCCTGGATGACTTTTTAAATGGTATTACAAATAAAGCTTTTCAAAGTCTTTGTGTAATGTCCCTGTTTTGTGTCTGATTGTGTGAGTGACTTGAAAGTTATGTGACCAATTTGTTTGGTCATTAAGGTGACATTATAAGCCAAACAGAAGTGACAGGATCTATTGCAATTCGCCGCATGACAGAAATTGGAAGAGAGGAGGGGTGGTGGGAGTGAAATGTGCCTCACATACTGATAGCAAGACATTTTGGAAACAGTTATAATTACAGAGAGATCTGCGAAGTGCTGCAGCAGAGAGAAAGAAGGCCCTGGTGGTTAGATGTTCAGTGGGGTGGTATTTTCAAATTTACTGACTGACTTTGACTGTACAGCCACAGAGAAATGGCATGGGTTATGATATCACGATCTATTTTTAAGCGTAACATGTCTTGTGTTCTGTGACGGGCCACATATCTGAAAATGTATCTTTCTGATGTCTAGTTGCTGAGATTTAAATAGTTACTACGTTTTCTTCAGTCCACATCAATGTACAATCTAAGCGGAAGTGATATCCTCACTACAGCATAATCAAACTTGAATGTGACCAAATCTTTCAATGCAGGAAATCAACACACTGCGAACACATGCGATCAACACACTTTCCACCAGGGGGCAGGCTGTAGCTGCGGAAGGATTGTGGAACATTACACAGATGGAATCATACTTCATCAACAAGAAGACATTTCATAAGAGAGAAATTTCATCTGGCTTTTCCACTCCGTAAAGGCTAAAAACCATAATTGTAGTGTCACAAATATGGTCAAAAGTGTCATTCCAGCTGGCAAAGAGAACCAACCGTACGAAACGAGCTGAAAGGAAGTAGTTATTTCCCCATGCAGCTCAATAGAACCTAAATTAGTAAAAGTCAAAAGAGGATGTGTGAGTGTAGGTGTGCAATGCTGAAAAAAAACCCAGCATAGCAGAAGTGAGGCACGTTTCCTGCCAACGTCCTCTGCATAGGAAGCAGGCAGATGAAAAGAGGTTTCACTGGCTTCAGCGGGGTTCTGTAATGCAGCTCAGCGTCTACATCAAAGCCCATTACATTTGAAGAATGCCACAGCTTTTCTGTACTAAATTGATCCATCGGCTTGCACTGACTCCCTGCTTGTGTATGACTGAGTAAGGATGACAGGCGTTTTGCAGGAGTTATCGCAAAGGGGGAACCGTCTGTGGCTGTGTGTGTGTGTGTGTGTGTGTGTGTTTGTATGTGTGTGTGTTCTTGTATTTCTGCTGTTAAGAGGACCACATTTCCTCACAGGTTTAGAAAGATGAAGAAAATCCTTCAACGAGTAAGTTTAGAGTTTTAGGTTTAGGATTAAAGTTGGAATATATGTAAGGGTATATATTGGTATGGGTCAAGGTGAGAAGTGCAGAAGAGAGAATTTGAATTAAGTGCTTTAGTCCTGAAAAGCATATTAATACAAATAAGCGTGTGCATACGTGTGGATCTTTAATAATTATCCTCCATAATTATGGAACAACTCACTGGGGTCTCCACTAAAATAGACTATGCTGCAATATAGAACAACAGCTGGAGAGCCGCAGACAGCACCAGAGGATGAATGCAGCTCTGTTGTCATAAGAACAAACTCAGCCTGGCAAAGCTCAATGTCAAGAGCAGGATTATCAATTAGGAAATTGAGAAACCTTGTCTTTGAAGTGAAAAGCATTTTGTTTACATTACACAGCATGAAAGACAACACGAAGGGAGCTAATTCCCGCAGATTTGTGTGTGGTGAACTGAAGCGGAGTGACGGGGAGAGGAAAATAGTGGGAAAGAGCTCAAGTTGCTAAATGTGTGTTTTCTGCACTGCTCAATGGCCCTCCTTATGGAGGATTGGAGCTGTTTCCGGGTGTGTGTGTGTGTGTGTGCGTGCGTGCGTCAGTACGTGTGGAGTGCGTGTGTTCTCGTCTGGGTCTGAAGCTGATAAACCTTGCTTGTTTCTGTCTTTGTATAATCCCCTTGAGTGTCAACACGATGATAAACCCATGAGTATGCGCTTGTGTGACACTGCCTCTGAGAGCCAAGGTAAACATATTGGCCACCTGCCTCTGTTAGCACCATGGGACACATCATAAATACTCATAAAGAAATACAGACATTCCCAAAAATAAATAAATGGATAAATACTGAGAGACACAGCTCCGGAAGGAGCATTGTTTTGCAGGATTAACCAACAAAACTCTTTCCTTTCTTCTTCTGGAAGCTCTTTCCTTTCCCTCCACAAAAGACACGCGATGATTCAAGTCATAGACGTATGATTTGTGAGGCGAAATATAAGCATTTGACCTTCCATGTTGAATGATTGACAGTTTAACGTGTCAAAAAAAGATGGATGAGATATCCATTTTCCCCACTACAAAGAACTCTGGAGCCGATTTAGTGGGTGAGATAGAGGGAAAAAATGGGTGTCCTTTTATATTCTGGTGATTTCTTGTAGAAGAAAATGCAAAAACAAATGGAGCACATCAAATCACCTGCTGTGAGAAGAAGGACAGGAGGAACAGGAAGCAGGGGGGGCACTGCAGGAGACTTGATGTCATGCAACTGGCTCACTGATTCACAGGGTTACCACCTGCTGGGACACACCTGGCTGTGGGGCTGCTTTCATATGGTCCTCACAGTTGTATAAAGTGGTCTGCGTGCATGGTGTGTTGCTTGAGTACATTTACATAGCTTATCTGAAGGACAGAGAGAGCCAGAGAACCAAATGTAATAATGGAAGGTGATTTCCAGAGCCAGTTTTGCGTGTGTGTGTGTGTGTGTAATGTGTGCACATCTATATGTTGTATTGTGTTTGAAGGTGTTTTCGTGTGTCTGAGCATCGCGCCCTGCATGCTCCAAGCAAAATGTGATTCAATGTGTTTGCAAAGACAAAATGGCTAAGTTGTTGCAACTAGAAAAATAGTACCGCACATGCTTGTGTGTAAGACTGATGTGATTTAGCATAGCCTGGCTCATTACTGTTGAATAAAGCAACTTGTCAATAATGTCACTGGACTGATTTATCCATTGTTCCCCGAAACTACACAAAGTTCTCAATTTGCCTGGCACATCATTATTCACTTAAAAATATCTGAACTGGTAAAACAAACTCATGCCCTG
Source organism: Nannoperca australis (assembly GCA_036023655.1). NCBI lineage: Eukaryota > Metazoa > Chordata > Actinopteri > Centrarchiformes > Percichthyidae > Nannoperca > Nannoperca australis. The sequence continues at coordinate 12,774 of JAVQJD010056694.1, forward strand.
CAGACTCCAAACATTGTTCACACTCAGAGGTTTATTTAAAATTCTAGTGGAGAAGCTAAACTTTTCTAAAATACCAAGTATGTCAGGCTGACTTTCGGGAATAAATAAAAATGATTCAAGACATCTAGAATATTTCCACTTGATGGAAGGGTATAGCTATAAAAACACATCATATAGCTATAGAATATGTGCGACTGTCAGACAATGAGATTATTTTTCCAACATTGAAGCTAGAGAAAGGGCTGATGAGAAGTTGGTGAGCGGGGGAATGAGGAGGTCTAGTGGAAAGTCTGAGGGCATCGGATGGATAGCTTGAGTATGGCAGGTCTGGAGTAGGAAGAACCCTAACCCTAACCCTAGTGATGGGACAACCAGTTCATTTTTGTGACTTCAGTGACTGAGTCTGGTTCAGTAAAGTGAACTACCCTTTTTTCGAGTAATTTGTTAATTTCACACAGTAGACAAAGGGGGGGTGCGGGACTACTACTCATTTCTGTCCAATACTGAGTCTGTGTAGCTTTCACGTGGAAAAATGAACGAAAGACTAATGAAAGAATGACCCAAACCAGTCAGATGTTACGTGAGATAAACAAAACTTGTGCATTATTATTGCTGCTCAGGCGCGGCCAGAATGATCGAATGACTCTCTGAGACGACTAGTTACTACTCGTTCATGTCAAAATGAAAAAATTGTTCATGACTGACACATCCCTACTGGCTGGGGAGGAGATTCTGTGGCTGCAGGAAAGGACTGAGCGGCCATCTGTACACCTGTGGCACGAGACTGCAGAGAAAAAGTCAGACAAGTCTCTCAAAGTTCAGCATATTGTAGAATATTAAATAAAAGGATGACGGGAAGCTAGGAGACATGTGAGAGATAATTTTTGAATTACGACCATCTGAATAATGAAAAACAGTGCAGAAGATCGTATCTACAAGTTCCTAGACAATAGAGAGGATAATGATTGTGGTGAGGATGATGAAATACGGAAATAAGTAGTTCAAAAAGAGGGAGATTATGCAGAAGAAGTGGTGAGAAGGGATTCAGGGATGAAAACGAGAAAAGAGTGATTCCGAGGCAATTCAATTTGACAGATATGTACATTTCAGTAAATACGTCCATATCAGTCTTTTTCATCTTATCACCCAGCGGTCATAATTCTCCCAGCAGCAAGTAATCATAGTGTTCTCACAGGAGCGCGTGCCTCACCTCGGGTGAGTTTGGGATTTAAGTTTTGATGCAAAGCAAAGGTGTGTCTGGAAGATAAGGCGACATCTGAATAGCAACAGCAGAAGCCAAAGCTGTGCATGAGATATTTACTGTTCAGCCTTCGGGCCTTATCATTACAGTAAGTCTCGCAACAAAGGAACAATATACAGTAACAGAGAGAAGAGAAAAGTCAGATCTGACGTGGATGAAAGGGAGAAAGAAAGAAAGATAGTAAGTGTTTTCTTTCTTAAACATAAAACATGGGTGCCATCAGCTAGTTGTTTTGATTCAGGTATTCTCAGCCACACCGAACACAGGGATTTGATGTTTGGTTGTCATGGCGGCGAAGAGGTCGGCCTTGGTTACCATTTCATTGATAATCTGCTCACTGGGTAATTTCTTAATTAGATCACTGTTGGGTGCTAGACACCTTGTGTACTAAGGGACAATATTTAACAGTGTGTGTGTGCATGAAAATATATGAATGTCTGTTTCTGCATCTGCATAGTATGTGTACCTGTGCATGTGAGTATGTGTATTCAGCCCATATCTTCCCTGAGACTCCCTAAGGCTGCATGCTGTACAAACGCTTGATGTCAGCATCTACAGACACAAACAGTCCTCCCATTTCTAACTAATGCAGTTCCCTTTTGGGGTGTTTGGGCATGCTCGTTCGGGAAGAGCCGAGCAAATATTGCTGCTTGCGGTGTTGATGGGGGGCATGCCCGTTCTGAGTGCACGGCCATTCATTTTATATCAATTCAATTAAATGTATTTGAGTTGATTCAATCCAATTCAATTTATTTCAGTTGATTCAATTTAATTTACTTGATGGCTTGCACAGTTCGAGAAAAGACAAGACGAGAAAACCTCCGACATACATACATACAGGGAGGCTTCTTCCTCTATAGTTAGATAGGCACTTAGTGCTGGCAGTGGGACTCATTTATCAATATTTTGACTTGTTTATGACGCTGAAAATGCACCAATGTGAGGCCCAAACTATTTAAATTCATGAGTTATGTGAAGTTGAGTTGAGTTTCTAAAACGTAAAACGAGTCAACGTAAAAGATTTTGGTCATTCTTGACAAATGAGACACAATCCGTCCTAATGCTGAATGACAGTGGCCTGGATCACCATGACACACATTCGTCTCAGTTTGAGCTGCATGGTCCCACTCAGAACACAGCAGGCACAAAGTTAGACGGCTGGATATTCTTCATTAGGTCTGTTCCGATAGGTGACCACATTGCACTCAGTGTGAGTAGTCATTGTAGGAAGTTTATCTTTCAGTTTTTAAAAGTGTTATCATGTGGTGGAGGAAAGGAAACTGTAGTAGGAAGAGTTTAAATATTACATGCTTTCCAACATCTGAGGAATATATTTTCTAATACTCCATAAAGAGAAGTGGAACTGCAGCAAAGCTACTTCTTACTGGGATGAGAGAGGAAGAGGACGCACTCTGTCTTTCTTTCTTTGTGTGCATGTCTGTGTGGTTGTAAGCATGATGTGTGTGCGCACAGTTGTGTCTGAATATTCATGTGCCACTGTGTGTTTTGCATCCGTTTTCCATGAGGGAACACTCACAGAGACACATGACAACACTCTCAAAGACTTTAAAGCACACAACAAAGATGCAAAATGATTCTAAAGTGAGTAAAAAAAAACCCAAGAAGAGATATTCAAGCTCATACCATACCATATATATAATTACTGTATATGAGCGGGAGCATGCACTCACACATGTACTCTCTCTCTCTCACACACGCACCCTCACTGTCAAAAGCATGTGCTGGAGCTTTGTGAGTGTGGTGTGTGTCTCCTGTTAGGGATTTGCAGAAGATAGCAGTGAACATAGTGCAGGATTTCTGTCATCATTGAACACATGGGGAGAGGAGTCTGCCTAGACAGCAGCATTGACAGATTGCATGAATAATTTAGGAACAACGTGAGAGGCCTCATAGACCTCTGAATCACTACCAATGGCAGCTGCCTGCTTTGACTTTGGCTCCGCTCTCATCTTTTTTAATGCATATTATTTCCATAAATTCCTCTCCTTACATCTTTAAGCTATGTCCGGACACAAAGAGCATAGTGCTGAATCTGGGACACACGTGCAGGGGCCATGGCTGGAAGGACGAGGCAAGATGGCTTTTAGAAAACAAGAGAAGCAAGAGCACTCAGTCATAGTTTGCTTAAAGTAATTAAGCCCAATGTGCCTTACCTCCTTGGCTACATTTATCGGGAGGATGTGTAGAGGAGCTGGACTGGAGTTAAATATCAAAGTCCCTGTAGATGATAAATGGGACATTGCAAAATGATCGATCATGTTAGATCCTCAGCATTGTGTAAAGGGTAGAAGACAGCCTTTATTGGTTTGCAATTTTCTGTCAGATTGAATTGGGGGATGGTGATTAGTGGACTTGATTTCAGAGGGAGGAGAAGAAAAGGGCTGGTGGAGAGAAGGAATAATATGGAAATGAAAGCTGTAAATACTTTAAAAAGTAGATGCTGCATTGCAGAGGTCCAGTATCAGTCAAAAACAAGCTACGCATCAGTGGTGTGTTTAAACTTTTAAAACTGCAGACGTTGTCCAAACTCCAGATGTTTTACTAATTTACCACCTTGGTGCTCCCCCGTCACTGTCATCAGTGGAGACAAAAAAAAGCATGATACTGCAGTTATGCCAAATCATTATCTATATTTACATATTCATCACAAGTTTGGAAAAATACCTTTGTTAATCATGTCATTGTGTTTGGCTGGCACACGTTTTTTACAAGGAGAAGTACATTGATTTGCCTCGTTTTTCTTGGGATCACATCCATACAAAGTTTTAAATTACAACACTGCATGTATATTCTAGAGTTAGACTGATATATACCGACCAATGTTAGCGACTTGCACACATATCTTCATCTTTCATACTTCTACTCCACTACATTTGGGACATAATGACAGCTGTAGTTACCAGTCCCTTTGCAAGTTAAGACTAGCAACACAACAATCTGAATGTGGCCATTCTGAATAATGATTGCTTTTATTGTTGAAAGTGTAAGTATAACTTGCTTAAGATACTTTTGGACTTTTACTAATAACAGGGTAGATTTATATCTTAGTATTGCTTATGTAAAGGATCTGAATACTTCTCCAACCATTTGCATTTATCTCAGTTACAATACATCTCAAAATATCCATAATGTATATTATGAGCCATGCTGGCTTACTTTTGCGTATCTGGATGTATTACGATGTACAGTATATATATTGCAGTTATGAAACTGCGTTGTGAGTAAATTACATCAGTTAGAGACTCACAATGTCAGTAAATTTGCTTTATTGTCCAGTCCTAGTACACACACATATTATAAACTCAAATGTTGAAGTTGCTAGGTAGGCGACAAACTGGCCCACTTTACTGCACCATGTTTGAATTTAAGCCAATCTGCAGGGGTTGATTTATTCTCTTGAGCTCATGATTAAAGAGGGTTTAAAACCCTGTCTGGAGTGTGTGTTTGTGTGTGTGTGTGTGTGTGTGTGTGTGTGTGTGTGTGTGTGTGTGTGTGTGAGAGAGAGCGTGTCACACAGAGAGAGAGAGGGTGGAACATGGAAGTCAAAAAGGATTGCAGGCTGCAGCATCAATGCCTGGCGGTGTTTGGCTCGATGTTAACTTGGGACAACTTGCCCCAAGAGCAGTGACTTCAGAAGTGTGTTGCGAGTCACATCTCCAAGGCAACCAAAAACAATCAAGGTACATACAGCCTAAATCCCACTAGGCACTCTATAATCCCCACAGCCTTTAATAAAGAGTGACCTTTTTCAACGTGGATTTAAAAAAAGAAAGTCACCAAATCCAATGATTTTTAAACAGCCTTTTTGGACTAGCAGTGATTAGAAACAGCATTCCTGTTCCCCATGTCACGTACAGAGGGACTGGCAGACAGACCTACTGTAATCTGCATTTTCAACCCCCCCTGCCCCCTTTCAAAGAGGAAGTTGAAGGTTTATTAGAGTTGGTGGCCTGTGATTGTGTTTTAATGAGAGAAAGACTGCAGAGGGGAGATAAGGCACCCAGTTCGGCCTGAGAGGTCCTTGGTGGGATTAGAATAATCATCAAAAAACGCCATGTCTTTAAAAAACACACACAATGGAACAGGGCCGCTCCTGTCATCCTCCATTCATCCCTCCATCTCTCCATCCCTCCACCTCCAACACCAGTCGGCCAATTGACATTCCAGTGTGATGGTCCGCTGCTTGCAGTGGAATGTGACATTTCCTTTCATTGCTCTCTGTACCGAGCCAAATGTACGGTTTTACAGATTAGACAGGGCCAGTGAG
>JAVQJD010056698.1:0-12906 GCA_036023655.1 Nannoperca australis
TGTGTGTGTGTGTGTGTGTGTGTATGTGTGTGTGTGTGTGTGTGTGTGTGTGTGTGTGTGTGTGTGTGTGGGGAAAAGTTTGCCCGTGCATGTACAGTTAATGGCCCCGGGCATGTAGATGGGTGAACACTCTAAAATGGACTATTTATTACTCTGTGCTCAGGCGCTCATTGATCCATCATTTCTGAAAGGCCTTCGAGACCCTCATATTAAATATTTTATTAGCTGCAGGCTGCGGTGTGTGTGTGTGTGTGTGTGTGTGTGTGTTGCACTGACTGTGTTGTTTTGAGCTCATTTGAGAGCCGCAGCTTGAACGTGTTGAGACAGTGAACTCATCATATGAGGAGGGGATGATGCACGTTCTTCTTTGAGTGCGTTCACACCAACAAAAGACTCGCATGGTGTGCGCCACCTCGATGTCGTTTTAGTCTTTTAAACCTGTCAGCAGCTTTCTTTTTGTAGCCGAGCACCTGTTGGTTTGTGAGATTTTCATTTCTCACAGGGGCGTGTTTTGTCAGAAAGAATAATGTGCTCATGGTCATCATACTCTGAAAACCACAAGCTCACAATATGCAACAAAGAGCTGGTTAGTCCCCCTGTTGGGAGTGCGTCCCACCACACAGCAGCTTCCAGGCGTGGTTCTGGTGTTTGCCAGTTGACAGAAGTAACAAGTAACACAACGTCAGCGTGCAGCGATGATTGCCCCTCCGCTGTGGGCAGGAGTTAATTACTCTCTGTCTCTACAGTCTGACTTTAAATCCAGTGTGTGACGCACTGAGGTGAGGACGGCAGAGTAAAGCGAGGTCTGAGAGGACAGTCCAACGCTGGACTCGCTCTCAGTACGTGTCTTTTGGTCTCATTAGTAAGTACAGGAGTCTGAGTCAGAGCTAATGTCAGTACACTGAGGTCAGAACTGAGAGAGTGACTCACTCAGACCACCTGAGTATATAGGTATATATACATATATATATATATATATATATATATATTTCTGTGTGTACTGTAATATGCCACGTAAACATGACAAATGCAGAGTGATCCACCTCTTTTCTCTGAGCAACGTCCGCCGTGCCCCCTGAACAAGATCACAACCGTCGAGTTGTTGACACGAGGCCCACCGTCCAGCCCAGAACCAGAAACAGTTGCAGGACCAGGCAGTTGTGGGGAGAAGCCGGCTGCACGTCTTCATGTAACATGTTTACAGCAAGTGTCTTTGTCAATACGTGCGAGGAAAATCAATAAATCAAGCTTCTAATGTGTTCTTTCCTCTTACAGGGTTTCCCCATTCCCCAGCACAGCAAACACCAGCAAGCACAGCCAAATATCCCTAAAGTTCTTGTTTCAGACAATGTTGAAACATCTTTGTTTCTTCCTTTTGAAGAAGAAAAGAGGGATTCTCATCCTGAAACCTTTAAGAGGAATCTTTCCCTCCTAAATCCTAATTATTTCCTTGAAGGCAACTTCAGCCCCAACAGACACCCACGCCTCAGATTTCACTTCTGCTTGATTTGTGACACAAGTCTCAGAGTTCAAGCTCAGAAGAATACAAGCAGCTCATTATGTGACCGACAATGCGAGCTCACACACTACATGCCAGTTTCTGCTGTTGTCCTCCAGAGGATGTGCAGGACGTGCCGTTTCCTGCCACCAGTTATGTAAACTAATGTAACTAATGCGTGTCAACACATTTAGAGGCTGTAGCAGAATAAATAAGTAGCAATCAATTCTTTAGTTTCATGTTGTGATCCCTTTTTAATTGTAAAGTTCTTTGAGCTGCATGTTTTGTATGAAAAGTGTTTTACAAATAAAGCATATTAATATTATTATCATTAGAAATAGAACTTACAATGAGACAAATGCCACATACCACAGCAGTTATGGCCACAGCTGACAATAAAATGTACGTATAAGCCAAGACAACATTATCATCAGGTACTAAATATTCAACATGGAAACATTAAATATTAAAATATTACAATTAATAATAAAAGAGCACATCACCACCCAGCCATGTGTTCTGCCCTCACTCACCACATCAGTAACAAAACCTACATGCACGTAGTGTAGCACCAGCAGATACCCCTCTGCAACTGGACCCCCCCAACACAAGTGCACCCCAGGGCTCTGTGGTCATCCTCTCACACAGAAAGTGAGTCACGTATAAGAATAATTCCCCCTTGATACTGCGGTACTGGAGCCTCGTTTGCATCCTATTGTCCATGCTTGTGGCTGAGTTGTTGTCTAATAACACTAATAATGCTCAAACATGTGGCATGTGCACGGTAGAGAGGGAGAAGGACCGGGTCAGAACCGCTCTGAACGTGCAGAGCCTGTTCAGGGCTACAGAGCAGCCTCACAGCGTGGGAGCGCTGTCTCTGGCGGGAGCGAGCAGGTAGATACCAGAACAAGAAGCTCCTGTGTGCTGAACTAGTGTGGATGTCTCTGAGAAACGTTGCTGTGCATTTTAACAGGGTGCGTTTTCTCGTAACCGTGGTGATTATCTGGACAATATACCAACAAACTCTACCAGCTGAATGCAACCTGCAAACACTATGCTGCTACTTTGCAAAGACGACGTGCTGTAGGGAGTTCAGCTGGTGGTCGGATCCCGTTCCCACGTTCGTTTGGGGACCGGATCGAGACCACCTCCCGTAGAGGGTCTCTGGGGCTCCACCTCTGCTTCCTCACACCACCGTCTCACCGACCTCAACTCCACGTGTTATACATGTTACATACTGTACCTTCTCATCATACTAGCCTTCAGCATTCACAGATTTACACTTCCTGGAGTTCAAGGGACAGAAAGTAAAGTCACATGATATCTGGTCATTGCATTATTACCTGTACACCTCTATTTTTAAAGCTTCCTTCTGCTCTTCTCTCCTCGGCAACATGCCGCTGTTAAATCCTTTACTCCTCTTACACGGTCAATCAATGCTCCTGCCACTCTCTCCTTCCATGACAGTGCTGCATGTTTTATTGTCAGACTTTTCCAGGGTGATGCTCTCCAGACGGTGGTGCGGCAAAACCAGAACACAGTGTTACGGTGGCATTTAAAATAGTCAACTTAAACAGCTTTAGCATGTTTTTCATGCATGTCAACAACTGTGGCTGCACAGTTCTAATGTGCAATTAAAGTCAAGCAGGGTGTCTCGAGGATATGACAGCTCAATCTTTTCCTGAGATAAGATCACATCAGGCAGTCTCTGCTGGCTGCTCACATAGTTCCTACACTGTATGACCTGTCAGAGTAAATGATCGGGGAAATATTCTTTAAGCTGTTTCCGTCTCTCTCGCTCGTTTTGTATTCTACAGACTCGTGCTTTCAAACCGCGGTGCAGCCGAAACCTCAGAGCAGCAAAACTGTTCCTCACCAAACTGCATATCCTGTTTCTGCCTGATGTCCACACACACCAGCAGCTCCACACTGCACTGAACATGCATGGACTCCAACCAGCAAATCAACAAGGAACATGTTCAGTTTCTCTTTCTGTGTGACGTTGTTCAACGTGGCGTCTCCAGTGAAAACAAGTTCACAACATCGTGTCTTTATATGTCTGAATGCACAAACATCAAGTCTCGTATCCACACTAATTTGGGTACTTTTAAATAGGAGTAGTAGTAGGAAGCGTGTCAGTTGTCTTGTCTCACGAGCGTCTGGTGAAACAGGTCATGTGACGGCTCACGTTTTACTCGTAATATCACTGCGGAAACACGCGTTAAACCCTGATACCTGCACAGGCAAACTGAATAACTGGACAGATGGTGTAAAAGTGACTTGACAGAAAAAGCTGGAGGTGTCAGAAGGTTTGCTGGTCAGTGGAAGCACGTTGGCCATGTTTTATGAGGTTGACAATCTGTTTTAAAGTCACTGTTTCCCTTTTTGTAAAATGCCCAATTAGCATCAAAACAGTGTGAAAGGGGCTCCTGTTTTACTCAAGTTTAGTCAGGATTTGGGAAAACTGCGCTATACTTCAGTTATACACATTATAAATGATATATATATATTTGCAAAGCTAATTAAGTAGTGTGTGTTTGTAGATCTGTCACAGGATCTTTCCTGCAAACACGCCCGACGCACAGCAGCTGTACAGCCGCCATGAATAATCCAACACACCGGCCCGGCAGCAAGGTGAAAGGATTACAGGATAGGCCAGTGTGTGTGTGTGTGTGTGTGTGTGTGTGTGTGTTGTGATTGGATAATTTCCCCAACTAACTAGTGGTTGTATTACACGACATCTGGGAGACAGAAAACACACAACAATGCCTCAGATGTGACATGGCTAGTGTTGTCAGCAGGGATGCCCCGAGCCAATCAATACCAGGGTCAATAAAGTCGTTTTTCTTTTTTTAATGGATCAATATCTGGTCCCCAACCTTTATGAGGACCCCTGGAAAGAACGTGGTGGAACAGCAAGCCAAAGATTGAGCTGGAAGCGTCTTGAAGATGCACTTTTCACTTGATTATCCTCATGAAGATCTGGGAAAAACACAAAAAGCCTTTTGTAGGATCTTAGAAATATACATCTGTGTGTGTGTGTGTGTGTGTGTGTGTGTGTGGAAACTGACACACTGCTGAGTGGATCTTGATGTGTGCAGGGAACACAACTTGAGACAGACATCCTGTCAAAATAGACAAAGACGTGTGACAGCACGAGAAAGAGGCAACGCCAGAGACGACACATGCAGATAAGAGCTCAGGAAACCAGAGAACAAACGACTCCAGAAAAAGCTCGGGATGAATCCAGTATGTCTGACTTTCAGCTCGACCACCCCCCACCCCTACAACAGGTGTCATGATGTTTGTAGGTTTTCACCAAACCAATAAAAAGTGTTTTTGGACACATCTTTTGATGTAATGTGGTTATAAATGACCATGTATGTTGAAAACGTACCTGTAAATGTAAAGAAACAATAAAATCCTAAATGAGGCTCAGCAGAATTACATGCACAGGTGATGTGGAGGTTCTCTGCAGGTGAGATTTATTTATACCTGCAATAGTTAATATGTTTGATCCTTTACTTTAATCTCTGATCATTCGGGAAAAAACTGAATCTTGCTGAAGAGCTGATCAAACAGTTTATTGAACAATATCTGATTGTTGAACATCTGTGCAGCGAGGATTTGTGTTGCTGCAGAGAAAGCAGCATGATGCGACGGTCGAGACTCTAAACACACGACATCTCGCCTCAGACGTAGAAGATGGTTCCTTTAGTGGAATCCACTGATTTCGACACGGATTTGTTGTTGGCTGACTTCATGTGTGAAATTCAAATTCTGCTTTTCAAACGTTGACTGCACTTTTATTAAACATCGATTTGATTGGACCTCCCTTGTCGTGCGGGGAAGAGGGCTGCGTGACCTCTGACCTCTCTGTGGATGACCCAGAGACGACGCGTCTCTTCGGAAATCAATAGCGCATCGCGTTGTGAAGACTTTGTGTTCTGCACATTAATCAGGCAGAGACAGGCCAGCTGCTGGCCTAGGTTCAGTTTAAATGGACCCCTGCAGGGCATGTTGACTGCCACGCACATCAAACAGGTGGGCTTAATGTACACCTCGGCAGCAGCAGCGCCGAGCTACAGCTCTCAGCTCTCCATCAGTCCAGCAGGCAGCATCCTCCTGCTCACGCACACACACACACACACACTTCTTTTCCTTTGATGCCTTCACCGTCGCTCACCTGTACTTATCATTCCCGTCATGCCTCTCTGTTTGTCTGCCTTGCTGCTAAAATGCAGTGAGCTCCAGTAGAGCTGCTCATCGGGACTGTGCACGTGAGCGGAGAGCGGTTTGAAGGTGTGAAAGACTCCGTCCTCACATGATCCCAGAGGGGGTTCCAACCAGAGCTCATGTGCCACACGTATGCATTAAAACGCACTGACGCACAACCAGACGTCCACAGAAACACACAGGATTTCTGATTTCGTACGAGTGTGTGCGGAGTTTCCTTTGGTGGAGCTGGATGCTGGTTACAGGCTGTCTGGTAATCAGGGTCCCTTCAAAGGCCCTTTGAAGGGACCCTGGGTAGCAGCTTTGAAAGGCGGAAATGGTGGGGGTTGTTTGTGTGTGTGTGTGTGTGTGGCATCTTTTGGCATCCTCTGATGCCCTTTAGGGAGTGGAACATTGTATAACTTGGTTTATTGCTGCAGCAGATTAACAAGACATAAGGACTCGCAGGTTAAACGAGGGGCATTCATTAACGGCAGGGCACTTTGGGTAGCGGACCTGCAGCTGCGACTCGAGACGGCGCCTGAATTAACAGACTTGAGGAGCAGCAGAGAGAATATCGGCCCTCATGTGGGATCAATGCAGGATTAAAAACACAAGGGGCCCGCTTCTGTGTCTGAGGGCTGATGGGACCAGGATGAGACAGGAAGCAGTGTGCACACAGAGGCTGTGCAAGAAGAGAGGGGGTTTTTAGTGATGGCAAGAAAAACCAAGTGACAAGGGAGAGAGATGGAAAAGGAATTGAAAAACAAAGAGGCTACGCTCATCCAGAGAGATGAATCACTTCACTCGACCTCAGCGAGTTGGTTTTTTCTCTTGTTTTGCTTCACGAACTCTGCGGTGCCACAGCAAACCTCCGTCCACTCCATCAAGTTCCCACATAAAAGGGAACAGGAGCTCAGGATGGAACAACCTGGCTGTGGCATCGAGGGTACTCGAGGTTTCTGCAGAAGACACTTTCTGTTGTTGTTGCTGTGTTCGCTCTTCTTTTTCTACAAGTTTACAACTCTCACGGTGTCCGACACAAGTGCTGCTCCGACTCTGACACCTCAGAACAATCTGCTTTGGTGGATTTATCCGCTGAGTTAGAGGGTTAGACTGGAATGTGCATCTGGCTTTCAGAATAAAAGCAGGGAATTATAATTAAAGTTATAAATGTTACTAGTGTTATTGTTTTTATTTTCTTCAAATATCATTAAAAACACACAAACAAACTGTGTTAATTCTGTCTGACATTCCTACACAAGACAAAAGGTATAGTTTCATTATTTCCAAAACAGAACATTTGTTGGGGACTATTTTCAGCAGAAAATGTAAACACAATTAAAAACTAGAGTATTTAAAGGCACCAGGATGTGCAAGTAAGATGCACCAGCTTCTACAGTAAAAGCAGGAGCACGCACACACATCCTGAACAAAAAACAGGCGGCAAATCCAAAAAATAAAACACACAGATGGCACAATAGAGCACAACTGGAGCCCTGCAGTGTGTTTCCACCTTCTATAGTATCCTATATACGTCCCATAGTAGCTCAACGGTGTGCAGTGAAGCCATTGTGCAGGTCCTGATTGATTGTTTAAGCACATTTGTACAGCATGTCGTCGCTGCCGGCCTCCACTTTGTCCTCATGCATCATTTAAGCATTAACAATCAAATAGCACTCATTTATATTATATTCTCAGCTTCTATCTGGCATGATAATTCATGTTAATATGATTTCTTTTAGTGAGAATAAAGATTAAAAATAAAAACATGATAGCATTACTTTAAAACTATGTAATTAAAGAGTGAATGTTCATGCGCACACACACACACACACACACACAGCTGTTGTTTCAGCATCATCAGGCTGAGCTGCGAGTGAATGGCTGTAAACATGCCTCCAGCTTGTATTGTTCCACTGGTATCCTTTCATCTGACTGATGGAGGATCTAATTGGGAGAAATAATCAGTTTTAAACACGCAATCCTCTGCAATACGTGCGCCGTCCACAATCATTAAAGGACACAAATACTCTCATTGCTGTGCTTTTATTTCTCCAAGTGCCCCTTAATGTTGAAATAAGGTAAATATTTAAGTATATATGCATTTGTGCACAGATGCTTCACATTAAAGCAGCTCCAAGGAAGTAATAACTTTCTCCTGGTAGGCTTTTAGTGTGATCCGACATAAACCCACATAACTGCTGTGGAAAAGTACATTTGAGCCATTATAGTACAAATAATTCCACCCTAATCAATATTTAGCAGTGCTTTTATATTATTAGGGGCCGGCCTTCACACACCTCTTTTCTTAGAGGATTTAAAGGATTTCAGAATATTTTCAGGAAGAGATTTTGTTTGATGAAAAGATCATTAGATGATAAGGTGTTAACGACGAAAGGAAGCGCAAGTCGATCCATCATCTGCTCTACTGCAGCTTCACCCAGCCATGTGATAGGGGTCTGCAGATCACCCCTTTGCAGCTGTCGGTGTGTGTGTGTGTGTGTGTGTGTGTGTGTGTGTGTGTGTGTGTGCGCTCCAGGGACAGATGCAGTAACCGACACCCAGCTGAACTGTTTGACCTCGAGCCGAACCCTCCCCAAGTCTCATGGTTCACTACGTGGGTTCAAATTATCTGCCAGCGTGTGTGTGTGTGTGTGTTTGTTTTGGGTGTCTATTAAAAAAGGTTAACAAGCTTTAATGTTCATATAACACATTAGTCTTTCTCGTACTGTAAATGTGCAGCACCTCTTTGAAACCTCGGTCTGAATTATTTTTCATTTTATCACATGATTCGCTTTGTAATCAATCACATTTACTAATAATTTCAGTTTGTACGTCTTCTGGATGTTTGAGCTTCCCTCTGCACACTCTGTTTGTTTTCATCTGCTGAAAGTGGAAAGTTTCAATCTGCTCACTGAAAATCTGATTTTAAAGGGGGCGGGCCTACGAGCATGATTTGTGACATCACATGAAGTTTGGAAGCGGCCAATCCTGGTCCAGCATTCAACTTGTAACTTGAAACAATGAGAATGGACTTCACGGTGACGTAGCAGACTTTTCTGCAGGAAAATGATCAAAACCTGCATATTCAGAGTTGTAATGAGGTAAAAATGTCTTTTAAAGATTGTTTTATGTGGAAATGATATATTTCCCACATAAAGTATATAAAGGGTCATTTAACTTCCACTTGACACGGAGCATCATAAAAACTAAAAATGAAATGGAGAATAAAAGACGTACTTGCAGGTGCTTCTTCCTGAGTGGCTCATTAAAGTTCCATCATTTCATGCTTTTGTAAACCCTCTTAAGCTGAAGAGGGTTCAGAAGACGACGTCTTAACGGCCCGAACTCGCGGTGTTGGATATACAGACGCATATACACATCCTGTCAGACGCTCGTGTGTCTGACAGTGTGTCCACCTGCAGGAGGACGACACGATGTCCAATCAGCCTCCTCCTCATCCAGCGAGGCTGTGTGACGGGGGCAAAAATAGAAAACTAAATGTGCTGCTGTCACAGCCGTCGCCCTCTGGCAGAGTACAGTGTGTGTGTGTGTGTGTGTGTGTGTGTGTGTGTGTGTGTTGCAGAGACACTGTCTGGCTGCAGAGACCAACTCTGGGCTAACCAGGCTGGTTACCTGAACCGGTACTGGTTGGTTCCAGGTCCTGATTAGTTGCTGTGACGTAAAGACCTCATTTAACTGAATATGACACAAACACAAGATTTAACCTTTAACCTTTTCAGCGCGATGATGACATTAAAACTTAAAATCAGCATCTGCGGCTACCGTGACTTTACCAGAGGCTTCGAGTCCCGAGGCTGAAACTGGAAATGGTTGTGAACGTGATCCGCGGCGCCTGAACACACCTCTGTTTCACTGTGTTGTGGAGCTCTCACATCTGTTCTGAGCCGACCTCCCGCTGAGCAGCTCCACTGCAGCAGTTGGGGGTTAAGGGCCTTGCTGGAGGGTCTGTGGGTAATGAAGGAGGCTGCTATTTCAAACCCCACGTCCAGACTTTACTTTGTGGTGCAACCGACAAACACAGAGTGACGGCACAGTATACAAGTCCTTAGAAGTCAGCTGTGAATCTTTAAAAGTCTTTTTTCTGTATAAGATTTATTACTAAATGTAAAATAGAGAATCTCTCAAATGAAAAAATAAAGCAGTTTTACAAGCAGCTCTTATACTACACTATACTGTTCATTTGCACCTTTCTGACATTTTATGTATATTTTATTGAGTCATTGCGATACTTTGGTGCCGATTCGATAAGTATCGCACTTAAATATTACAATTTATCGGGACTTTTGTTTGCTTCTGAAAACACTTTACCAGGGAGGATCATCATACACTTCCAGAGACTGAATATAAACTCACTATACTGCACATACAAGTGCTAAATAAATACACACACACACACACACCCACACACTCACTCTCTGGAGGTGTGTGTATATTCTTCAAGAGCGCTGAGCATCGGAGGGATCTGCAGCTGAAAAGGCAGCGCAAAGAAATGTGAAACGAACCACCTCTGTCACAGCTGACAAACTGTGTGTGTGTGTGTGTGTGTGTGTGAGTGTGTGTGTGTGTGTGAGTGTGTGTGTGTTCTCTGCCAGCAGCTCTGTGTCCCAAAGATACTGGGCAATGTTGCCAGGCGACAGGTACCAATTGTGTTGCGTTTCTGTGGAGACAGTAGGGGGGGTGGGGCTTTGATGAGAAGAACACAGTGTTTCTGACTCTCTCACATGTTCCCCCACGCACACACACACGCATGCACGCGCACACACACGCACACGCACACACACACACACACACAATGCGTTAAACAATGAACTACATTAGAGGGTTTGCAGCAGTAGACCTGAATGGAGCCCAATATCCTCGTTAACATTGTGACGTCTGCTCACATTACTGATAACAGCTGAAATATAAGATAGGGACACAGACACACACACACACACACACACACACACACACACACACACACACACAGGATGTAATAGATTCTGTGGGTTCACGATGTTCTGATGCAGAGAAAACTCAAAAATAATGAGCCTCCTAGAAGAAGCCCACACGATTGCAGCCTGGCAGTGACCTGCGATGGAGCAGCACTTATAATGTCTAATAGGGAAGGGAAAGCCAATCAATAACCGGCTGCCTATTCAGACAATAATCCTGCTCAATATAATAGATTGTCTTTTTTTTTAGATTATTGCACTTTCTACGCTTCACGCTGCTCTTTAACCATCTCTTCCAGTTCAGTGTCACTGCAGAAAGAGCCACTGATCAATAATATTAACCAGAAAGCCTAAATGTATTTCCCTGTAAAGAAAGGGTTCAAATTCAGATCGTTCAAAGTTTCCATTGTCTTCCATTAAGATGCTGGATCCAGACGTCCTTCATAAGTCAGTGAGTTCACAGGGAACTATGCAGGTCTGTGGTTGCATCATCAAAACTATGTGAAAACTATTATTGTATATAACTAACTAATATATATCGTACTATAACTATTAGCCGTCTAGAAAATGGCAGAAAACCCAAGGAGACGTCTTCGAACTGTTAGCTTTGTTGGCTAAGACCAAGAAACAACTGGATATTATAAGAAAGATAAAAAGCTGCAGACAAATATCTGTCACTTTGTCCTAATAAATGATTAATCTCCAAGTCATTTTCTGTTGATCAACTACTCGATTCGTTGCTTCCACTCTAAGTGAGTTTGTTTGGCTGCACTGTAAACAGATGCATCAGATGCTCTTTCCGTGGGGTGGGGGGGGGGTGATGTTATTGGGTGTTAGTCCCACCCTTGACACTGATTGGCTAATCATTAGTCCCTCCCACTGCGCTCATTGGATCCGCTGTTTCATGTCACGCAGACAGGTCGTTTGTAGCAGCTCGATGAGTGCATGCTGTAGTATTTAACTGCATTTGCTGTTACCACGGTAACCACGGGTGTCCCCCCCCCCCCCTAAAATCAATCAGGATTATAACTTCAAGGAGATTAAAAATCATTTCCACTCACAGATTCCTTCGTTTCACTCAACGTTAGTTGTAAATAGTAATAACCACAGACAAGACGTGCAGCTTGAACTCTTGTTCAGTGTGTTTTCATGGCGGAGATAATCACCACACACTCATTAGCAGCGGGGGCGGAGCCTAATGTGGAATTTGCACTGACGGCTCTGACTGTTAAAGTGTCATTTTATGCCGTTCTCCTGCAGCTCATTACAGCAAGTGATTGTCTTGGCAATTTAAAGGGATTGAAAAACAAACTAATCAGGACGAAATTAATTGAGGTTTTTTTTAATCATGGAATTCGAAGGTTGTAAAAAAAAAAAAAGACTCAAGCTCGAGAGGATTTGGGGTGATTTGGCACAGGTTTTGAGGGTTTTTCCAGAAATAACAGTAATAAGAGTAAAAACATACAGTCCATCTACTTCATGTTCGACTCCCTTCTTCCTTTCCAACCTGCATCCAGCCGCTCTCTCTTCTTTTATTTACATTTCTATTCTCTCCTCCCGCACAAACCACGGGCCACGAAGCTCGGCTCCTGATACAGATGTGAGCCGCTGTATGATGCTGTTCTGGCTTCATGTGCACATCTATGAGTGGCTTTTAAACGTGTGCATGCATTTCAACATGCATATTATATTACACTGTACTTCTAAATGCACATGAATGATCTGAATACCAGCTGTAAAGTTATTAAGGTAAAGGCAACTACAGTGTCCATATGACCCCTATGGAAGTCTACACCTCCGTTGAGTGTCAATTAGTAGAAGGAGACCTGCGGTGAGGTTGGAATATCCCGATGTCAGTGAACATGTCACCAAATAGTGTTAATGAGTTGGTGGCCTGGCGCTGAAATCTCAGAGGCAAGAAGAAACACACAAAAGCTGATTCTCTCACACACACACATCAGCAATTAATCATGAATCTTGGAATAGAACTGAGACACTGGCTGTTAGTGACTGTGTTTACTGTGTGTGTGTGTGTGTGTGTGTGTGTGTGTGTGTGTGTGTGTGAGCTCATATACATGGCAATAAGAGCATGAGGGGAAAATAAGAATATGAGTCAGCGGCGCCTCAAACACTTCACTTTCCACATCCAGGCTTCTCTTTGCATACCTTGGCCCTGACCCAATCACAGCGATAATGGCTCATTAGGAAGTAGTCGAGCTGTAAAAAGGAAGT
>JAVQJD010056701.1:0-36348 GCA_036023655.1 Nannoperca australis
CGTTGGGTCTTTGTGTGTGTGGAAGTTGGTCTCAACCGGCTCCATGTGATTGAGTGCCCTGAGATAACTTTGTTATGATATGGCGCTATATAAATAAAATTGAATTGAATTGAATTAAAGTTGTGGGTCAGAAAACCAAAACTCAGTAGAGCTGAGGTGAACTGCTGGGTCGGGTGGGTTTGTTATTATAAGTGACCCCTTTCACATACAAGTAGCCATGTGGTCTAATCTTAATATAGGAACACTGATTATAGCCGCTTTAAAGGTTAATAAAAATGCAAGTATGTCAATATTTAAAATGGACAAATGTTTTTTAGTGCTTAGCGGGGAAACTATTTTGCAAATAGCTAAAAGCTGTGGAGGGACTAAACTTGGCATGTTTCTCTGAAAGGGTATCATTTAGAAATATGCGTTACTTAAAATTGTCCTATAAGAGTGCTCATTGAAATCTCCAGAGCATCAAATTTAATCAATTACATTTAACAGAAAAATATTATTGCTATTGATGTTTCTGCTCCAATTTCTAATAACTAAACAAATTTTTGCTGATTTGTTAAATGATCCTTACCTGAGTTGCGGTTAACTTGGTTCTGAGGAATGATGATCTGGCAGGAGTTGGCGTCATTAGTGTTTTTGATGGGGTGACTCAAGACGCAGATCACACGGATCACTTGACCTGCTTTGCGGACACGGTCCGGGATGTAGCTGGGGTCGCAGATGAGCTGCTTACAACGAGCCACCTGCAGCAGAAATGAGACAGCAAAGCTGCACTTTAGCAGGACTTGCTTTCCATCCCCCCTCTGGGCAAGTATATCTGGGTGAATACACTTAATGACATCGTTAAATTTGCGTAATCATGGACAATTAATCAGCATGGCATGTACCTCGCCCTCAGACTTCACTCCAATCACATGGCCACCTTCCATCACTATCTCATCCACTGGTTTGTTCAGCATGTAGGTCCCTCCATAGATCGCACTCAATCTAAAATGAGAAAAGAAGAAATGTTAAATCCTGGAGCAGGTTTGTATTTATTATTAAAGGCGAGCTGTAAACTCTCAAGTAATATAGCACTATAGATATAATGCTATATCTATAGTGCATAGAAATGAACCTGGCAAATCCCTGCGGCAGCTCTCCCAGACCGTACAGAGGGTAGAGGTAGGGGCTCTTGCCATACCGTGCCAGCGACTCACTGTACAGCTTGATACGATTGACCGTCTCCAAACAGGGAACATCAAGATAGCTGAGGGAGAAGAGAAATAACCAGATGAAGATAATAAGTAGGAATACACAGAAATAGTGTGATACCTCATTTAGTACATCAAAGTGTTCATTAGAGCATGTAATCCTTAGTAATTACATATTAAAATTACGAATGTTGCTGTTAAATGAAGCTAAATGAAGCTATCAAAGACATGACAGTAGGTTTATATGTTTATATGTTTGACACTGTGCTGTTGGTTCGTACTCATCTGTCCTGTAGAGGGCCAGGGCGTGGCCAGTGAAGTCAATGACATCCTGGCCAAGGTCAAACTTCTTGTAAACATCCCTCATTGTTGTAGTTTTTGGGTCCACGCCCTCAAAGGTCTTGGGGTCATTCTCATCAAAGTTGGCCACAAAGACTAAGAACTTCCGAAACCTTCGCTTCTCAAACATTCCCATCAGATCTGGATATCCACACAGTTGATGATTACTTAAATGTGATTAAAATACTCTTGCTCATTAACTGCGATGGGACATACTTGAGCGGCTTACTTGAAGCTAGCGCCTCGGTCTCGGTCGACGGCACCTTGTAGATCTTCCCTCCTTTGTAAACAAAGCTTCCCTCCACTACTTTAAAGTCCAGGTACCGTGTCACTTCTGTGTATAGCAGCATCTTCACAAGCTGACCTGCAGGCACACAGACAAACACGTTACATCTAATTATCTGTCTCAACCTTCAGCAATGAAACTATTTTTGCCACTTCACTTAGTATAGTATAGTAAGTATTTTGATTTGTTAATCCCTTCTTCCTGGGCCTATCAGTCATTCTAATTATGTAGTAACTGTCAGTATATGATGAGTGATACCAGAGAGTTTGATGGTGATATGTTCATTCCATTATGTACAGAATTAGTGATGTGGGACTGACCGTTGGCCATGAGGAACTTAGGGATGAGGTCAACGTTCCAGTCCCTTCCTCTGCCCATTGACTCGGGCGGGCTATCTGGAAGATTAAAGCGCTTGTACAGCTGTGGAAAAAGGCAGTAAAGAGAAATATAAACTACATCCTGTGAGGCTGAAATCTAAGAAGCTAACAGAGTCTGAAGCATGAAGGAGGATAAGGCTGCGAGCAAATGAGGACGATAAAAACAGCAGCAGATGCACAATGGCACTGGAAGTAAAATGAGACGTACTGAGGGATATAAAATATATTGATGGGTTTTTATAGATCCCAGGAGCCCTTTACCTCCTCCAGAGGGGTGATGGAAGAGCTCTCGCCACCATAGTAGGGGTTCCTGTCCATGTGCAGAACCTTTTTCCCATTCACAGACATGATCCCGGACAGAATGCATTCCTGCATAAAACAAGATTTAAAACAGAAACATCAATAACATCAACATGAATTTGACAATGAACAGGCGATTTAGGGAGGAGATGTCTCATGAGGAAAGAGAGATTTAACAGAAGACAAAGGGAAGTTGAGAGGTTTTGACAGAAGGCTGCAGGGAGGACAGAAGGAACGATGTGCGCATGCGCGACTGGATTGTTTCACCATGTAGCTACTGTAATAATAATAATAATAATAATAAACATAATATATTTATATTTAATAACAATGTGTATTCTTAAGAATAATAGCAGAATGACATTATCACACCATAAAATACTAAGTATTATGGCACTGACAAAACACCTTTTATAAAACTACCAAAATGTCGACTTTTACGCACGCGATAGCCCAGATTAACATCACATCAATTGTCTCAGTCGTATTTCTGCCGCACTGGGTGTGAGACGTGAAGGGAAGCGAGAGTAGAGGCAGTAAAAGGATCAGTCATTTAATAAACCCGTGCTCAGGCCTGCGCCAACCTCGGGATGGAGGCCTGTCTATGCAAAGAGGACCATGACACACTGTGGGGTTACGCCTAAAAGATGCTACAGGGTGTAACACTACACTGAACCGGCTGTGAGAACAAAAAAAGAAGGAACTCCTGCAGCATTGTTTGCTTCATGCACAAGCAGGTCGGCTGGGACATTTAGCGACATTTCTAAATCTCTTATCACAATGATCTAATGTCACAACAAGCACACGGGGATGCAGGAGGCTGTCGCTCCTGCGCTCGGGGAGATGGAGGATATCGGGCCCGTAGTCTGGCCAAAACAATCATATGGAAGTTCGCACGACTACTCGTTCTTGTGTCTGCGCAAAGCAAAGGAAGCTTGACCACTTACTGTGAGTCCAGTGCCCAAAACGATCACATCATATTCCTCATCCATGTTGTATCACCGCCTCTCCCGTCTCGCCCTCTTTTTGCCTTGAGAAATGAAGGGTACTGAAAGAAAGAATGCCAGTGAGTCCACAAAACCGGGGATTTGGCTCCCTTTATCTGCCCAGTTGCTTTAAAGCGGCTCGTTCAAAGTTAATTGTTATTTATTAATCATAAGGCATTAATGACCAATGGAACACACTATCCACACTGTCACCGGCGAGGACGACCAAAGATGGCCCTGATCGTGTAGCACTATAGAACAGTGTGAGTGCGCGTCAGCAAATAGTGCGCATCCTCCCCCTTCTCTCTCCCCACGTAGCCACACAATGGACTCAAACTGAAAGGCTGCCTGTAATAGGAAACCCCACTCTGAGCTGGCTTTAACGAGCGGCTACACACGTGTAGAGTTCCCTTTTAGTGTTTGGCTTGGAGTTTAACATGTTTTGCCATTATAAATACATTTTGTCCAAGTATGTGCGGTCTCTATTTTCTTTTTTTATCCCTCATTTCCAGTTGTAGGCGCAGCGTTGCGTGGATGCAGGCAGTGGTATCCCTCCGCCACCACAGCTGTGTGGATGGGAGTTGCTTTCACTGACCTCACGCAGGCCTGCTCAATACAAAAACTTAAAAATTGTACATGTACATTTTGCTTGGTTTTATTCCTGTTTTACACTGTTAGTGTCATATATTGATGATGGCACACGATTGACACGATAAGTGAAATGAGTATCAGCACCATGGACAGTTGCCAGGTGTACCTGTCATTCACCGACAAAGCGCAGAGTCCGGGAGCATTATACACACCACATGTCTGTTTATGGCACATTCAATATTATTACAGTTAGTGTTACAGCTTTAAAGATTCCGCTGAGCGCTAAACTGAAGTACAAGCCAACTCGCATTAGCATTAGAGCAGCGGCACGGGCAGGACGACCCTGACAGCTAATGTCAGCTCGCTGTGTCCAGGCTGGAGGGCAGTTACACTTTTCTTCAGTGTTTCATGCGACCTGAACAAAAAGGACACAGCTGGAGCCTGTCGCGGCGTTGTAAAGGCAGCTGTGGGCAGGGCAGGCAGCATGAAGAAAGCAGGAAGTCCTTTCTTCAGCACCTAACCGCACATGACTGTCAGCTGGTTTGCGTCACGTGAGCAGACCTTTGCGGAAAAACTAAAACGAATATGGCAGGAACGAGGCGCTCGA
Organism: Nannoperca australis; assembly: GCA_036023655.1. Classification (NCBI taxonomy): domain Eukaryota; kingdom Metazoa; phylum Chordata; class Actinopteri; order Centrarchiformes; family Percichthyidae; genus Nannoperca; species Nannoperca australis. The sequence goes on from JAVQJD010056701.1 coordinate 4,677, forward strand.
GTCGAGTGCCATCTGTGGCCTTTATTGCCTTTTTCTACGCCCTTCTCGCAACAGGGAGCTCCATTGCCCAAGTGCCGGTTATAATATGGTCCAGTGACGGGTAATATATTCTTTTTTATCTTATGTATATGACTCACTTTAAGAGGCAACACTGCCTACATGCTAATGCTCACACTTGTAGCTAGCTAGCTGTTTCTACTTTCTACTTTTATTTAGACATTTAGACATTTTAGTCTAAATGTACAAGTCTAAAAGCAAAATATGTAACGTTTGTTTGGACTCAGACATGTTACAGATTTTCTCAGATTTGGTATAATCGTTGACCTCTGAAATCTAAAGCTATGTTCTCACAATTACTGCACTTCCTGTTGCTTCCATGCAGATTTGAAATGACCAAGTGATGATCAAAATACATAGAGTTGAGTTGCACCTGTAAACTAAAGTACTGTCGTTACAAACACGGGGGGAGTTTACAAAGTTACCACAGTTCCTTAATATGGAGCAGACTCATACAGAGGGAAATGTGGAGCTGTAGTACTGTATGATGTTTGATCAGAGGATGACACAGCAGGCAGACAGTCTGTCGGATATCACAACCAGCTGAGGGTTTCACTATGAAAAAGATTTTGTCTGTAAGAGCAAATATAGGACATGAATTAGCTGAAAAGCTGTGGCCAGCAGGTGACATTCATTTACTGTATGAAGTCATTTGTCTTTACTGTACAATGCTATGGCAGCTTCTTTTTTATTTGTTATATTTTACACCGCTGATACTCTAAATGTGATTCCAAGTGACAAGTCTGTCTTGATTTAGTGCCGGCCGACACAACTGAGAACAACAGTATTCACTGTCACAATTTGTCTTTATCTTTCCTGTATGTTTAGCTTACCACCACTGGCCTCACCTGCAACTGGTCACATCACGTCCAATGACCAGTTGACTTCCTACCTCACCTCTGCTTTTGGCTCTGGCCCCCACACTGCGCTGCTGTTCCTGCAGGCCAAGGTCAGTCCCTGAGATTTATACTGATTTCACTGTTGAGCTGTTAAAAAGAAAGCGTTCTAATAGCTGAACCGTGTAGTTGCACTGCAGTCCCATGTGACACAGTCTTCTCATTCTGGTGTGACAATGAGCTTTGACATTACTTCCCCTTTGACACTTCCCCTCTAACACATCGTTAGCATCTGTTCTCTGTGGTGGATGGTCATTGTTGTGACTGATTAATGGGATGGATTGATGTTGTAGTTGTATTAAGACACACATTTATTCCATTTCTCTGGTCATAAAGTTGTGATATTTTATTGTCCTTATTTGTGTTCAGTTAAGCAAAGATGACTTCACAGTCTTTGGTGGAGTGTTTGGAAACAAGCAGGACAGTGCCTTTCAAAACCTCGAGGTAGGTTTTTATAACTTTACATTTGTCCTAAATGAAGGCTTTTGTCATGCTAATACCACTGCTAATTCTTTCCACCCGCTCCTCTTCAGGCTGCACTACAGTCTTCTTCCTCGTCAGTGACGCTTCCTGCTTCAGAGTGGCTGGGCTCCTCTGCCATCCCGGCTCTGCTGCAGGAGAAGCTTGGTGTCTCTCCTCTGCTTGTAGACGCAGACACTCTGTCACATCTCAGCATTAACACTTCTGTCAGCAATCTACTGCTCATCAACCTTCCATATTGCACTGAGTAAGACTTGTGTTCTGCAGCATATGAGTCAATGGAAGTATAATTTAAATTTAACTGGGTGAAAATGAACATTTTGACTGTTTTATAGCTTGCACAAGTCTTGCAAGGAAGTCCTACGTGACAATGGTGAGTTTTAACTGTTAGGAAATTTAATTTGGTCACTGTATAATTGTAATTATGTACTGATGTTTGCCATGTGCAACATGTAACTCGTGTATTTTGCCTTCAACAGATGAGATTATTGGGAAAGTTCTGAGTACCATGAAAGCCCAAAATGTCCCATACACTGCGATATACACAGGACTCCAGCCGTCACGAGTAAGACACTCTAACTAGCACTTCTTAAAGTTGCCACATTATTATTATTTCTATCCTTAACCAATAGTATATGCAGTAAAAAGTCAAACACACGTCATATGAAGACAGAAAGTGTTATAATTGTAATTTTGATTACTTATTTCTGCAGGTCATTTCAGAGACATCTCTGTCTATGAAGCCTGCGGGGCGGTCCTTGCTCCAAGCTGTTGTACCCGATGTCAAAGCGCCCATCATGTTCAATGTGTCTGGTGGCCCTTGCATAATGCTTTGGGCTCAGAATCTCAATGTCAGCCTCTCAAGCACTTCAGCGTGGATCGACCTTGCTGCACAAACACCTTCGCTGACAGGATCCCTGTGTAACGGCAGCAACACACTGTGAGAGGGCCAGCATGTTAACATTTCTTAAATAATTTTTCTGTTATTTAAAGGAAATGTTATCATTTTAAATGTATTCTTTTCTCACTTTAGGCTTGTCCTCAATTATGCATCTGGCTTTAAACTAAGGTAAGGCAATACATTCCTTTAAAGGAAAAGTTAAAGCGTTATGGGAGAGTTGCATATTCTCTCTTATCAAAAAAATCCTCCCTCTCTAAAATGTGTCTGTTAAATATGTTGCTACAGCCAGTCTGAAGGTAACAAGACCTCCTCTAAAGCTCACAAATGAACACATAATGTCTTGTATGTTTAATCCGTACAACAACAGAAACTTTGTTTCTTTGCCAGGCGCAGTGACTTCTGCAGGCAACCATCAGAGACTCCAGGAAGTCACTGCGTCTGGCCAAGAAATAGTCCAGGACACAACCCCCTGTCGTTTTTACACTTTGTGTTTTGTACAGATTAAACATTCAGGATATAACATGTTAATTAGGGAGTTTTAGAGTTGCAGGCAGGCGGATTGTGGTACCTTTGGACAGAGCCAGGCCAGCTGTTTCTCTTTTCCAGTCTTAATGCTAAGCTAAGCTAAGTTGCTGCTGAATGTAGCATGATATTTAAGGAACAGATATGAGTGGTATCAATCTTCTCCTCTAACTCTCGGAAAGACCGCCAATAAGTGTATTTGCTAAAATGTCGAACTATTTCTTTTAATCATTTGTTTAAAGCACCTAAAAATGTGGCTTTAAATATTTAGTATTTCTCTATGTTAACTATTTGTGTCTAAATAATAAGCCAAATTTTTAGGTATTATTTATTAAGAGTTTAACACTCAAACATTGAGCTAATCAGTTTGATCATGTTTTCAGAGTAATCTTTAAAAAGGCTAAATCACTGTCTCAGCAGCTGCATCATTGTACTTCATCTTTTTTAATATTAAATTATTTTTTTAATTAAATTAGTTCAGTGTAAATGTGTCATGTATTGCTGTCTTTCAGTCTTCACTTACTACCACTAGAAGTTGCCAGAGTCTGGAATATTAAGCCATAGATTAATTAATAGCAATATGAGTCTTTTACACTGACATGCTGCCGTTAAGATGCTGAGCAACAGTCTTCTGTTGATCTCCAGTTTTGCCATGAGCCGCCGGTTCTTTCCCGTGTCTGCGCGGGACTGGTTCACCCTGGACTCTGTGCAGCTGCAGTCTAACGGTCTAACTGCATCTTTCATTGGGAGCCGCAACATCTACGCCCCCGCAGAGTACTCCTTCCACTGCCAGTCCGTCAGCAGCTTCAGAGATACTCTGCTAGTGCCAAACAACACCAACCAAAACACCACGCAGTGGAGGCTCAATTTTATCGACTTCCAGGTACAACTGTAGTCCTGCCCCTCAATATTCCTGCAGCTTGCAGTGCCTCAAGTACTTTTTCAATAGTGTTTTTTAATAATCAGGTGTCTGTTTAGCCTTTTAATTCATTGAGTGTTTTATCATTTTACGATACAGATTCAGGGCTTTGGTTTGGGCAACGGAACGAATTTCTCCTACGCCAGTGACTGTGCAGGCTTCTTCACCGCAGGGATTTGGATGGGGCTGCTGACCTCACTGCTCATGCTGTTCATTTTTGTGTACGGTCTGCACATGATCATGCAGCTAAACACCATGGATCGATTCGACGACCCCAAAGGTCCATCGATTTCAGTGCCTCAGTCGGAGTGAAGCACTCGCTATCACACACACACACACTCCTCAGTGCCTCCTAGATCGTGATCACAGGAGACTCCCTTCTCATCATGAAGCTTTTATACAGTTGGGTGTTTTTCTTTGCTTCCCTCTGATGTTCTATTGTAGTTTCTTTCCCCGAATCCTTCCACAGCTGTCTTTGGCAAACCATACTCACCTTGCATTCCATTTCATCTCTCTACATTTGCAAGTGCCAAAATGGATGCACCTTTATATGAGTTAATTTTGAGTGCATGTGCTAAAAGATGTTTTTGTGCCTGTGTTGGCCAGACACAATGGACATTTCCCCTAAAATGATTTGCAATATTTTCTCTTACCAGAGAATGCCTTCTGTGCCAACATGAATGTGTTGCTGGATGCTGTAGGACCGTTTCAGACCTCAGTTCTTACTTTTTTTAAAAGCGTTTTGTTCCAACTCAACTGTAATTTAAAGACTACTGGTTATGAAAGTGCCTGTGTATAAAGAGTAGATTGCTGTTTGTGACTTCTGAAATGCTGCTGTTTTGGAATTGCCTTACAAAATTATGCTTTTGTTACTACTTCAATCCGAAGTTTTATTGACAAGTTTATATATATATATATATATATATATATACACCCCTTGCTTCAGGTTCATCAGTGCCTCGGTTCTGCTTTTGTCCAAACGTATTGAAGTGCAATTGTCACGTCTTTAATTGAAAATAAAGAATCTATAAACTTGTGAATTTAATTGTTTTACGTTTTGAACGCAAAGACAAGTAAAGTGTAATAAACAATTAGCATAATTGATGCGCCTCCTCGGTTGCCATCGTTACAGCAAGTCCAAACACGACTACGTCACGGCAGGTCGAGACGAGGCGAAGTGTTTGGTAGCGTAACTTGTCTTTCCCCTCTGTTTCCGACACTTACTTGCCCTCAAGTTGTTTCCAAAATGTCAGCAGCTCCTGTTCAGAGGGTGGTGTTCGGCAGCTGTCAGGAGAGGAGACTCTTTCCCCTCCATTATGCGCCAGACCGGTTGGGAAACCAAATGTCACGACAGGAAGCGCCGCATGTCGGCCCTGGCTGCTATGACAACCACGAGGTTCGGCTCTTTAATATTTGCAGTAATTAGCTTTGTGGAGGTGTAGTGTCGAGTTTTTGCGCAACCATTTGCCCTCGTGTCATCTTTGATACAGGAACCAACGTGTTTCAAACCCTAATGTGCTGGTTTTTTGCTTTGTAATTATACGTTTAACCATTCTGTGACAAAAAGGCTGTCCATTTTCTCCTCAGTTCAGGACCATACTCTATGACTTACAGAGGACACCGGGGAGTAAGAAAGGATATGGTCTCTCTGCGAGGACTGCAGCTCGCTTCCCGCCTTGTCGCAAGGTACATGAAACACACCACAAATAAGTTACCTGCTCGGCTTTGGTTACATTGAAAGGACATGTAAGTAGTAGTAATAAAGGGCCCCCCCACCTGTTTAACACATGTTTATGCTACTCAGCCTGTTATGGCTCTCAAATGTGCTTTCCAAAGACTTTAAAACTTATTTACATGTGTGTGCAGATGTGGGGGTTGGAAGAAGTGGGCATTTTCCAGGCAGCAGTGGTGGAAGAAGTATTCAGATCCTTTACTTAAGTAACATTACTAATAACACACTGTGAACATACTCCAAGTAAAAGTCCTGCATTCAATTCTTAAGGATTAAGTATTATCAGCAAAATGTACTTGGAACTACTTTATATACAGTTGGGAAATTTTATCTACAGCAATACCTTATTTTCCATAAGATCATCAAATGAGTCGCTGTCCTGTGAGAAGAACTTTAACTTTTCATGAGCTCAGGAAGAACAGCAGTTTTAACTTTGTGACCATGTATTTTCCAGCTGATCCAAGGGGGGTTTACATAAAACATTTCTTAGCACATAAAGGGACACTTCATTCTTCAGTTTATCATCAAAGTTCTCATTCAAAATCACCAAATGTGGAAATACATGGTTTTCACTTGACAGGAAGGGTGTGCAATATTGTAATCTGAAAGTAAAGCTGTGAAACAAATGTAGTGAGTGAGAAATATTTGCCTCATCATGGGAATTGTAGCAGCCTGCATTTTTGGAGCTTGACTAAAAATCAGGATGTCTAAGTTGCTGCTTTGATGACTTTTTTTTTTTTTATCTGTCCCCAAACTTTATGGAAGTGCAGTACTAAATAGCTGGAATACCCCTTTTATAAAACATTAAAAAAAAAATAAAAAAAAACGTAACATTTAACAGCTTATGTAAATTACATTTTGTACAATTTCTATTGCCAGACAGCGACCCCTTCCCCACAGCAGTACCAGCAGGATCAGAGCCAGTCCAGAGTCCCCCCTCCTGGGAAAACACCTTTCAACTCAACCACACAGAGGTTCCAAAGCATGTTGTGTACAGCTGAGGACAGCCCAGGGTGAGAGAGAGAGAGAGAGAGAGAGAGAGACACAGACAGACAGACACACACACACACTCACACACACACAATGTGGCAGTGCCAAACGGATCTGACAGATGTTTATTTTGTCATGCAGCCCTGGGACGTACGTCCACGATGCAGTGACAAACAGGAAAGTGAGCTGGCCAATGTGCTTTGGGAGCCCAGACTGGTCCAGACTGCCTCAGCTGGAGAAGAAGTCACTCAGGGTGAAGGTGGGTGAGGCAAGACCTATGAATTTGGCTCTTTGACTTAGGTCAGGCTCATTCCATGACTTGAAGAGAAGGAAACTTAATGTTGGTATTCTTAGAGGAATATTCAACATTTTGGGAAATATGCTTATTTGCTTTCCGGCCAAGATTTAAATAAGGAGATAAAAACCGCTACCCCATCTGTCTGTTAAATATGAAGTTAGCGTAGCTCAGCATAAAGACAGGAAACGGCTAGCCTGGTTCTGTCATTTTAAAGGTAATCATTGTAATACCCTATAATCCAAGGAAGGAATACTTTTAAAATTGCCGGAAATCCAGTAGGAACACACCAACTATGAGACACTGGGCAAGTTTCACTATTGAAGACGTCCAGTGATCTACGTTTAATCCATATAAAAACAGAAGAGTAAAAATGTCACGGTTTGGTTTTGTGGAGTTACGTTCAGGACTATTTCTTGGCCGGGCGCAGTGACTTCACTGTGAAAACTTTCCAGAGTTGTAAATTCCTGGATGTGTTGCTCAAACTGGGCCTTCCTGGATCAGATGTCATGTCTCACATGTACCTGAAACAACCAACCAAGACAGCCCCCCGCAAGGCTGTTACACTTAACATGAGTGGCATCAATCAACTCTGCAAGAAAACTATTGATGTGCAGAGAAACAGGCGTTGAGAGTTGTACAGGTCTCCTGACTCATCCTGAATCCTGTACAAAATTACAAACAGCTGATGCAAAAAAAACAAAAAAAAGCATGATTTTCTCACAAGAACCACATTAAACAGTTCACTTTTTATGAGCTCAGAAAAACAGCCCTGTTTTCAGCTTTGTGACTATGCATTTTCCAGCGAATCCAAGGGGGGGGGGGGTTAATAGTTTATTTAGCTTACAAACTAGGAGCATTTTCTCAACCCATAAAGGAATTATATTCTATAAGACACTCGTGTGTCTTGTTAAAACAGAACATCTAACGTTCTCTTGTTTTGTTTTTTTTCCTTCAGCTTAACAGTGAAAAGGAGTTCCTGAAGCACAGGAGCAGAGTGGCCTACCTGAGTTTGTACTATTAACTCTGAAGCTGATGGATGAAAATCATGACACTGGTATAAGATGGTGCCTTTATCATTATTTTCCTGAACTTCTAGTCTACAAAACAGCAAAAATGATTTCATTCAGTGGAGTGAAACTGCTGAAAGTCTCCATAATAAAAAGAAGAGAGATATTTCTTTATTTACAAAATGACTGGATTCCTGTATGGTTTGTATACACTATGATGTTGCTTACAAAGTGATGTTAAACTTGTTTTTAACAGTGAGTGCTTGCTGTAAAAATGACAGTTAACGCAACATAAAAAGTTATCTTCAATAGGAGTCAGTACACAAAAAGCCACCAGCAGTACCGGTCCCAGCATTGAGGAAAAGCAGCTCACACAGCAGGCTTCAACGCGCACACGCTCCTCTCTGTGGAGGGAATCACTGACCGGACTGCTCACAGCACCAGCCACTGTGGCAAATAGGAGTCTGTTGGTTCAGGTGGGTGCCGACTCATTTCTTCCTCCTCACTTTGGGTTTCTTGACCGGCCGGAGGTACGGGTTGTCGATCACGTTGTCCTCGCTGGCCTTTGTGGAGGGAACGACGCCGCTGGGAGGAAGCATGGAGTTCTCTTTGTCAGCTCCTGGATCATCCTGAATGACAGAAACCGAAAAAGGTTTTAGGAAATATGCTTACTTGTGTTGATATAATCAAACAAAAATGACAACTTGAGAATATAACTCCCTGAAGCAAACAAATGCTTTGTGTAATGGTGTAAACTACTGCTCTGTTACTGTTTTGAACAGATGTTCTGTAGTTTCCAGCTCCCTCTGCTTCTCTCTGGCTGACAGACCTTTGCTCTCTCTCGTTTGCGCTGCCTGACTTTGCTTGCACTTCTGACACAAACCTTGTGTGGGCAGGGTTTTTTTAGAATGCCTGTGTTGCCCATACCTAAATCTCGCACTTGCTGCAAGTGCTGACAAGATTTCCCAAAATGTCACTTTTGCTTTGAATTTAAATCCACAGTCTCAATGACAACATAAAAAAAAAAAAATCACTCTGAACATATAAATAACTAACTAAAATAATATAAACAATTATCTGAGAAGGCAAATTGGATTATTTAAGCTACCCCTTGAATTTCATGTAGGGCCTCCAGGAGCACTACTTAGTTTGGATTTTGAATATTGCCCGTAGAATACATAAAAGCCCTTTTATAACCATCTACAGTAGGGTTGACTTCCAGGAATTTAGATCCCAGTATTTCTTGGAAATTCTCACCAAATCGTTCTCCCGATCGAGGAAAACAAACTAGCATTTGTGCATCTGTTCCAGTACATGCGATGGTCTTCAGTACAGAAACACAAAGATGCTTTCTCCAAACCTCACTGATGCCACTGCAACCAATCCAGCCTTCTAGTGCGGTTAAGAATGGATCAGCCGTTCAGCTGCAGAGGCCATTAAACTCCTATATAACCAAAACTGCTGACATTAAGACGTCAAAACAAAAGGATAAGACGCTTCTGTATGGTTGGCAGAGTGTTTGAACATCTGTAATTTTAAAATTAACTATCTCCAGTTCTCCGGTTAAAATGTAATTTATTCCACACACTGGGCAAGTTTCAAAAGTGAAGACTTACAGTGATGTTGTTTCCTGCCGTGTTCTCGCTGTCTGTCTGGTCGTCCTGCTCAGAGGAGTCCGTCTCCTCCAGCTCTGAGGGCAGGAGGGCGCTGAGATATGGGATGGTGCTTGGTTGTGCTGCAATCACTGCCGACACAGTCGCAGGGATTACAACTCGCTTTCAGCACCATTACAGGCATGCACACAAAAAAGACTCATTCAAAGAATCCATTTCTGAATCACTCACGTGGGAAGGCAGTGACGTCGTCTTTGAAGAGGCTCTCAGTTTCTCCGGTCTTGGCCATGAATCGGGTGAGCGCTCGCTCCACATCTCTCCTCTGACTTGCGGCCTTCTCTCTCACCACTTGGTAGTCGGACACAGGCTCTCTGAACGTCTGAGCACAGAAAGGACAACACACCTCACACACTCCCCCTTCTGAATGATATTTGTTACACATAATAAAAGGTCTTGCTGCCATGACTTCAATGGTAAAAGTGTCAACCAGGGAGAATTAACATTACATCCATTCACATCCAGTACTACCAAAAGGACAATGACAAAATTTCAGGGTTTGTTTAACGACTCACGGGGGTTTTGATGTAGGTGTGAGGGTCGGGGAACTCTGGGAAGTGGCAGGGGATGTGAGCCGGATGTGTGCGTTTCTGTCCGGCTGACAGTGCTTTGGGAGTCAAAGGTGCGTTTGTCACCGGAGCTGAAATTCATAAAATCCAAACACAAAGAAAACAGATGAGGCTATGCCATTAATTTCTTTCCATTAGAATTAATGTAGAAAGTGAGACTACCATTATTAGTCAATTTCATCATCCACACCAACAGTGGAGGGCAGAGTGCCTACTTACGGGCAGTTATAACCATCCTCTGTGATCTCTTGGCATACACAGGCAGGGTGTCGGCATTGAAACCTGCAGTGACACAAACTGATTATGTCCTCTGCATGACCTCATGTTAAATGATATATAATTCAGATGTCGGTGTCCTCCAGTACGTACCCATTTCAATAAGTGTGATGACCGTATCCGACAGAGTTGGGACGCTTCTGGCTGTATGCTCACAATAGGCTTTAGCACACCGGCCTATTTCAGTTATATCTGAAAAGAAGACAAAGCTGTGGTATATTCAAGTCCTTCAAGATTAAACCATGTCACATAACTCTTCTCCAGTTCTTCATATATGTATATATGTGTGTTTTATACCAAATGTTTCTTCTCCAGTTCTTCATTTATATATTTGTGTACTATACTAAATGTTTTAGTCTATCTTGCCTTTGTCAAGGTTGAGTCTGACAATACTACCATCTTTTAAAAATACATTAGACACCACCCTGATGAAGGCACGTTAGTTGGTGATAACACATGCTGCCCTGGAGAAGAGTAATGTGACATTTTAATTTTGATAAACAAACATTGTTCAGCTTTTCAGCTCTGAGGAAAATGAACATGGCCACATGATCAGTGGTCAACGGCTCTACTCTAGGATTCACACATACAGCTTTGCATCATCTCAGTGAGTGTCTCCACTGCTGCCTTCTCTGCGCTCTCGAAGCCACACTCTGTCAGGAGGGCACTGACAACAACCTGCAGGGTGCGACGCCGGGCCAGGTGGTAGTTCTCTGCGGGGCTGGAAGCTGATTTACCACCACTGCCACGCTGAAGAAACACCATGAAATAACAGATTTAGTATGTGAGAAAACCAATGATCCAATGAGAAAACTGACTCGTCACAGAATGAAAGAAGCAAACACAACATTAAGTTCGAAGGTACACACTTCTTACAACAACCAAATAAATCGAGAATCTGAAAACATTAACAGTGTCACCAGTGGTTGTCAGGCCTGACTTACAGGACCATATGTACACAACAGCAGATGTAAAAGACAGAGAAATTACTATTGACTACGTCGTTAAATTGCATGCCATTCACATTATAAGCGGATAAAGGCGGTTATAGAGTCAGTGCAGAAATGTGCCCACGACGTGCAAATGTAGCTAACATTTGTCAGACAGGGGAAGATGCATTCAATAGCGTTTAGACAGATTGACTTTATCAGCAGTGGTGTAGCTAACTGTATAGTCTGCAACTAAGTACAGCAGGTTTATACTGGATTTTTAAGGGTCGTTATTTTAAGTTATTAATCCTTCTTGAGACACATTCAGCACATACGACTCTCTTCCTACTGCCTAGTTTGACTGCTAGCTTAACGCCCTAAACTTGGCTACAACCATCGCATAATGACGGTGGGTTTAAAAGCCTTCTCTTACCCCTCCTGCATTCAGTGAACCTCCCGATGCCACCGCGGGATCCGCCATCATTAATTATTTGGACTCTACTCGTTAGAATAAACGTATTTATCTGACGACCAGTTTAGCCGCCGCTAGTAGTAAACACGGTGTGAATATATGTCGTCAGTTCCGTGTCCCGTCTTCTTCTTCTTCTTCTTCTTCTTCTTCCTCTTCTTCTTCCTCTTCTTTTTGTCGTTTAACGGCGGTTGGCATCCAGCTTAATGGTGCATTACCGCCACCTTCTGCTCCGGAGTGTGGAACACCGTCTTTATCTTCATTTTTTCTCTCTGAATTTATCGGATCGCAACGTAAAACGATGCCTACCGCCACCAACTGTACCGGAGTGTGTAACACCAGGCCTTTTTCTCTTCATGTCACATCTAAATAAAAAATTAAAAATATTGAAATTAATCCACCCTGTATTTACTGCCGCCTAGTAGTGTTTGCATGTGGAATTACACCTGCTAAATCTCCTAATGCATCAATCCAGGTTTACTTTGTCTTTTCTCACTGAATAAAGACTTGGGGGAGATGCTAGATACTGTTAAGAGAGGAAAAACAAGGATTTGCTATTGCACAGATCTGAATGTGCGGATGCTTTTCATCTTATTAGTAATGTACACAAGAAAAGAGTAGCAATGTTAGCATACATTTCTCAATCAAATGACAAAATTGATCAAACGTGCCATAGTTAAATATGACATGTTCTTATAAATACATATATTTGGGCTATATTACTGTAAAATCATGACCTGAATCAGTTGCTATAGCTCAAAAATAGCTTTATTAGAGTGCAAAATGAATCAAATCACACATTCCATTTTTCATATCCACAAGTATCTGCTGCCCAGCAGGCAGATATTACTGTACCCTGCAGTTTTCAATGTATCTACGCATCTCATTTTTTGCCAGTTAACAGTGTTTAACCAAACCTGAAACAAAAGAATGAGTACAAAGTAACCAGTTCAACATGGTGATTTAATATACCACCATTACCATCAACATTACAAGTGCCGTGTCCATTCACATCAGGAGGGGGAGGGTTTCTTTAAGAAGCATGTAAGCGGTTGGCTGAACTTCTCTGCCCAGCAGTCACCAGATGTTTGGCCTTGGCTTCGATCACTACTGTCTCCACCACTTCCACAGCTTCCGGGCCAACCAAGGTAATGTGTGACTTCAACACCTGCTTCTTATTCTTCTTCTCCACGATGAGCTCTGCTGGTATTTCTTCGGCAGTGTCCTGCTCCACAAATGGCAGGAGAACCGTTTCCACCAGTCCACCAACCACTCCAAGCATCGCCAGAGTGGAGCCGATCATGTAGATCTTCAGCATGCCCCGGCTGGGCTTCTGGTTTAGCATTTCTTTAGCGAATGGGATTATCTCACCAATGCTTTCCATGTTGTGTTGTTTGACTAGTCTGTTGAAGGAGAAGAAGAAATGGGGCACAGATTTTTTGTTAGAGAAACATTTTCCAAGAACCAAGAGTTCATTTAGTGGTGAAAGCAAAGCAGGCTACTTTGGATACATTGAGGTGAAATCAATCTTTCTATTATTAACATCAAACACTGTTACTGGCAGATACTCACTTTGAAGCACAACCCAATCTCTTGACTTTTTCTCAGTGTTCGGCCCAGTCAGGCATTAGCAGGCGGAGAGACAAGGGCAGACCCTGCAATTTAAACACAAGTGGAGCCAGGTCAACTCCCACAGTGGTGACAACATGCATATTCATACGGCCACTGCTTTTGCTTTTGGAGATTAGGGCTTGTTTGGGTTAAAGGGCATGGGATTACAGGACAAGGAGTGAAGCAAGTATTCCCTGTTGGTGAAACTGTGCATGTGACATCACATGAGGTCGGCATTTGTTATGCAGCAGATGCAGTGACACAATGTAATCTATCTATCTATCTATCTGAAAAAGACGTTCAACCATGCACGATCCTACGTACAGAAAGAATAAATCATGTCAACATTGTTACTGAACATTGAACAACACGAGTGGTTGGTTCATAATGCGTGGCTTCCTAGCATAAACATTGATCCTCATCAGGAGAGCTTGAATAGTGTCCAATCACAGTATGTGAAACTGTGGAGAGGCAGTCCCTTTTATTGGCTGGAAGGCATTGTATGACATCTGTACGGTTACACTTGGAATACTCCTTATTGAACGCTGAGAGATAAGGTTCAATAAAAGAAAAGGTTCAATAGAATCTCCCTAATCATGCAGTCCTGAGCTCACGTCCACTGTTGGACCATGGAGCTCACAATGAGTGAGATTGCAGTGGTTAACATGCGTGTGTCTTTGTCTGAAACTCTGCCCTTTGATCTCCTTCCCTCACTGCAGGAGAGGAGGGAGTGAAGTCAGGCAATTGAGTTGTGAAATGGGTCTGATCTTTGCCACAGAGAGACATGTGTCATCAGCTCTCAGTGTAAATGACAATGGGCCAACACCACGAGACGTGCACATGTTGGTTCAACATGTGCAGATAATTGACACTTGGCACTATAACATATAATCCAGTTGGATTTTTAGCCATGCTAGTGTCTGGGCTCTAGAGGTGGCAGTGTTGGTCGCTTTACCACTTTGTTCCAGAATGTAATATCTCTGAAACAACTGGATGGATTGACATTTTGTACAGACATCCATGGCTCCCAGACGATGTATCCTGCTGACTTTTCCTCTAGCAGCACCGTAAGGTTGACCTTGTGTTTTTATTGGATGAATTGCTGTGACCTTTGGTACACATATTCATGGTCTGCTCACGATGAATTGTAATAACTTTGCCGATCCCCTGACTTTTCATCCATAGTTTGGTTTATGACCAAATACCTCAAAACTCATGACATTCACATCAGCTTTGCTTTGGGTTTGTACTAATTAGCAAATTTTTGCATGTTTACATGCTAAACTAACAAGGTGAACATGGCAAACATACCTGTTAGCATCAACATAGGTAGCATTACCATTGTGAGCATGCTAGCACGCTGATGTAAACATTTAGCTCAAGTAGAGCTTCACAGAGCTGCTAGCATGGCTGCAGACTCTTAGTCTTGATCATCTGTGACCAGTGTTGTTTTAAGTCAACACCTCCTTTAGTATTCGACAAAAACATGAAGAATACTAAAAGATTCAATTCTGGACATGAACCTCATAGAGATATGCATGCATTTTCTTGTATCACTTATACATAGTGACACATTCTATTGCAAGATACCCATAATTTTAAAAACATGTTTTAATAGTAAGCAAGTACACACTGTACAAAACAAAAAAAATTAGAAAAGGCAAAGAATATTCTCCCACACAAACTTATGATGCAACTACTGTTTAGTGGTTGGTTGATCAACATTTGAACTTTTGCTCAGCACTGATGAAATGTGGCTAAATTCAAGAACAACAATCAGTTTTGAAGATGCAGATTTTCCACAAACGTTGCCGGTAATATCACCTTAATTATTTACTGTCAATATTGTTCTTCTTTGAGCAGCTCAGTTTGGATTCTGGGCACTTACGTTTGCCACTGCTGGGAAAAGGCTGAGGCTGTTTTGGACCTTTGCCCCATATTTCTGTCTGCTTCTGCTTGAATAAACAGTCTGTCTCTACAGTGGACTTCACCAAGTCAACCATGTTGTGGTTTGGGTGGTGAGGTGTGATGAGGGTGAGGAGGGTGAGGAGGGTTTACAGTGTGTGTAGGCTATATGTGAAAACTTTCAACAGGAGCTCAGTGGAGAAAACAGTAAGTATATTTATATAAGAATTGGTGTAAAAATCTAAAGGAATGACACGCATGATGAATTTTGGTGATTGCTGACATTTAAAAGCTGAACCATTGAGTGTATAATCTGTTATTTTTTAAATATTTATTCAGAAAAGTATTGTGTTTATTATTATTATGTTTCCAGCTTAGCAAAGGCTGCCCAGGGAAAACTAAAATATATGATACAAACATTTTTGGCTATTCAGACGACATTTATTTCAAAACAGTGGTGAGGATTTCTAGCTTCTGATGCATATTCATATGTTTTGATGAAAGCTGAAACCTTAAGTTTGAACTTTGTTGCAAGGACATCATGTTTTGTACCTGCTGGTTTACTCTGGCTGAAACCTGCTTTGAGACATCGCTCCTGGTAATCCTGGCTGTGCCCGCAGCGCTGATGTGTCATCTAATCTAGTGAAGAAGTACAGCCTGGTAATTGGTTTGGAGGTTAGTTTAATTAGGAATACCCGGCCAGGTCACTCAATAACGTTTTACTCTTTATTCATTTTTACAAAAACTAAATAAAAAATATGGATTAATGGATTAATACAAATTTTGCATTATGGTTCAGCATAAACATTCATGTTTCAGTTTCACTTTGTTTCATTACCATTATTTATAACATTTTTATATTATATATATATATATATATATATATATTAATAGATATGTTCTGTGTGTCTAGCATGTAGAGGGCTGCACATTTCATTTCATCATGCAGCCCTGTGTTGTAGAATGATAAATAAATGTACCCTGAAACTTCTTTTAATCTGCTTGTCCATTCTCCTGTTTCCTCACTGAGCCAAATTGCCCTTATACTACAATTTCAAGAATATTGAACTAATAGGGTTAGTAAATCACCCTGGGGGATGACCAATAAACACGATCAACAAATGTTTTAGTTCCTATCTTATTTTTACCATTCTGGTCTGGCTTTAAAAAATATATGTTCATAATTTTATTCATTTATCAAGTTTATTAAGTATTTGCATGAGTTATGGCACGTGTGGACATTTGTATACACCATATTTCATTCTCAAGATGTTTTCTGAACTCAAAGATAATTTATTTTGATATATTTTTATTTAGCTTAAAATCATTTTGCTGCTGATTTACTGTTAATTACTCAGTTTCATGTATCAGTTATATATTTTTCAATGGCTGATGTGAAGTTATTTTCCCAGAAGGAAAAAAGCAGAAAAAATCAAGACAAACAAAATGGTAGCAAAAGCAGTTTCTGTACAGGCTTTATTTATGAACATACAGGGATCCCAGCATAACACAAAGACTAGATCAATATCTGCTGAATGCATCAATACAAAGCCACAAACAGCTGGAAAGACAAAAAGCAGAGCGTGCAGAATGAACCATTTACAGTGAGTAGAGAAACAATCTATTACAGTGAATAAATGACATGTTATATTCTAGCAGGCTGATGGCATGTGAGAGCTATGAGTTGGCAAGTTATGGATATACTTGTGGCATTTACATTGTTTATGATCTGTCACTTTGAACATATGTTGATTTTGTTTTGTTTTCTTCTTTCGTCTCTATAGATCTTTATTATACATTTTTTTTAAAGTGGAATAAAATTAAAACAGAACAAACATTTAAATAAATATTAAAAACAAGAGACAACTTTATCATAATAGATTATACATGTATGGCTTATTTGTAGCAGTAAGCATGCAATTTTTCCATATATTCTATTGCGTATACAAATGCAGGCTGGCTAAAGGATAATATTTTACACATGATGAAGTACAATAACTTGTCTTATTGCATTGTGTGTATTATCTTAAACAACATGTTACCACGCTCGTAATAAACCTGGACACTAAGGGCTCTGATGAATTATACTCTCCCGCATCATAAACCATGACGTGTGTCATGAAAAGTCAGGGACTCCACCATTCAAGTGGAGCCCAGCAGCAGCAGGTGAGTCCACCACATCCCCCTTCAGAGAGACCAATCTCTTGAATACTGTCTGAATTGACCTGTTTAGCTGAAGTCTACCCTGTACATCTGAGTTAAAGTGAGTCTTCAGTGCATAAGTGTGTGTGTGTGTGTGTGTTTGTTTGTGTGTGTGTGTGTGTGTGCTTCTGTGTGGTTGTTGGGAAGCTTCCAAGGCACTCTTTCCGTAATAAAATGTCCCACTGACTGTGTGGACCTCGCAGACCGCTTGGGTCCGTCAACCACTTTCCCATTCTCAGTACGGGAGGGGGGGTGTCCTGCTGACACAAAACAGCTGCATGCTGAGTCAGCAGAGCAACACTGACCTGCAGAGGGGCAGAGAACACTCAGGGTGAGACACACACATTTCCCTGTAATGAGCTGAAAATTACACAAAACGTGCACAGCAAGATGTAGATGTACTGTTTATGTCTCCCTGTGTCACAGGCAGGCTGTTCCTACTAGTCCTCCCTTATGGAGCAAACATATTGTCAAACAGCACGTAATTAAAGGCTCTGCATCTGCTTACAACTAGACAGTGCGCAACATGTCATACTCAGAAAACCATGCCCACTGGAGGGGAAAGCCATCGGTGCTATAGTATGCAACCAAAGGCTGACACGCGGACAAATTGTCTGTAGCTAGCTTAAAACATTCAATTTCAGCACATCAGAGGATTATTTTAGCACCCTCTGTCCACCATAGAGGACAAACTCAATACTGTCTCTTCTTAAGGTAAGTTACTGTAGATAGCTAAGACACTTCTTTCTGATTTAGCCACATTGCAGCTTCACGCAATACAAAGTCAATGGAGAGCGATGAATTGTTTTCCCCTTTGGTGTGAGTGGGACTTAATTGTGATATGTCTCTATAGTATAGTGTCTTAAAAACATTTATTTAATGTTAATATACTGCTTATAAATGCTAAATAGAGAGACTTAACATGTTGCCATTTATGTTAATATTTAAAATCTTAAATTGTATACTGATATATTCTTTTTATTTGAGTGTAACTGAAGTCACTTTGTACACTTGTTTAATAAAGGTGTACATTCAAATACAGTTACTTGTACTACAATGTATTCGGTTCTAATTTGTAAATGCTTTACTTGAACCTACCAAGTTAAATGCTTGTTTCCATGTAAACGTCCATGCAGCCTTCACATGACTGAACAAACTCCGGTCTGCACCGTCTTGCTGTTACCATTTTTACTATACCTGAAAGCAAAAGAGAAAAGGTTTCATCATGCGTCAGTCCTGCTGTGATATCAGAAAGTCAAAATTCACAGCACCAGAAAACGTTTACACAAACCCGTTCAGGTTGGCGGGCTCTGAGTGGTAGACGTGCTTGCCCTGCTCAGCTATAGAGGGCGCGTGGGGTGGGGTGACCTGACTCTGAGTGGCCTTTAGGGGGTGGTAATGGCTCCTTGGGTCAAGATGGTTCGGGGGCAGGGTCATGTGATTTGTCCCGTTCGCTTTCCTGTCGACCTTGAGATCAGGTTTGTCTGCGTCAACACGTTTGCGGTTTTTTGTCGGTGATGACACATCGATCACCTTGATGTCGGGGATGCTGGCCTGCCTCAGGACCAGCTCCGAGTGGGCCAGCTGCAGCTTCTTCATGTGGTTGATGGCCACCGCAGCATTGTAGGCTTGCTGTAAGTGGACATAGACAAGAGGCTCAAAAACAGATCTGAGAGCTTTTTGCTGTTATTGCACATGGCTTCATTTTAATCCATGATGAGGTCCGGACGATAGAGATCGATTTAGAGACTTTGCTTCTGCTACACAAAAGCTCAGCAAACAGTAGATTGTCCAGACAATTAAAGTTTTAGAGTCATTTGTACTGCTGAACTATCAGGACTTTGGTTCCTCTGACAGTGAAAGCCCTACATCAGCCATCAGTGGCCTTGATTACAGAACAATATCTTATTTAACTGCTCTTAATTAGGATGGGTTTAGGTATGTACCCGGTTAATCTACCATAACCCGCAGGTCCTTAATGAGCTTACAAGACAAGAAATCAGCGAGGACTGACCTTCCACTTGGTCTTGGCGAAGTTCTTTTGGATCTGAACGCTTACAGAATAGTAGATGTCCTGGCTACTGGCCGTCTTTCCAATAATCCTGGAAAATAGAAGACAAAACAAAATGCTTACATTTATTTCAAGGCAGAAGTGAATCCTGAACCTGTGTGTGTGTGTGGTTGTGTGTGACCTAACACTGTATGTAGTGCCCATTTAGTGGCAATCTAAGGATTATATACACTTTGTTTCACTGCACAAAACTATCTCTAACTAACTAATAATTTTTTTTTATATGACTTTCAAGACACATAAAGAATCTCCATGTTCAGTTGTTATATGTTATTTAACCTTTTAGACCTTTTGCTGTGTAAATTAATAAAGAACTTTCTAGTTAGAAATGCAACTGGGAATTGTTGTCTGATGATGGCTGATGATGACTCACCAGGGGTGTCTGAGTGCTTGGTCAGTGGTGTAGCGCATGCTGGGATTCTTCTGCATCATGTTGCGAATGAAATCTTTTGCTGCAAATGAAAAGATGGAGCACACATTAGGGCCGGGGCTGAGCTCTGTATGAAGAGATAAAGTAGCAGGTAGCAAGATAAATTACCTGATTCAGAAATGTCATCCCAGAAGGGCGAGTCGAACTCATACTGCGCCTTCATGATCTTGGAGAACAGTCTTGTCTCACTTTCTTCATAAAAAGGGGGATATCCACAGAGTCTGCAACATAAGCATTTATCATTTTTCAATGTTCCACAATGAGCTGCATGTTTATGTAAATGTACGCAGGTAAACAGTATGTACAGTGGTGGTCACTAGGCGGTGCTATGGCTCAATCACTGCCTCATTAGTCTGTATTTAGGTAACTGTGTCAGGCTAAACACACATGACCAGCAGTGATTATGAGTTGATACTCCTGCCACCTTGTAAAAGAAAACCTGGAGCTGATGTACAATCTTAGGAGTATATATTTTGGTGTGTGCACACCTTAACTGTTGCTTTATACTTACAAGATGTAGGTGATAACACCAATAGACCAGCAGTCCACTGCCTTGCTGTAGGGCTTCTGTGCCAAGACTTCAGGAGCTGAAAGTGAGGACAAATGTCACATCTATTCCAGTGAACACAGGTATAAATACTGCATGTTGTCTATCCTATGATAGTGTTACACCCCTGGGTGTCTTACGTTTCTCTGACCCATTTCAGCCCCCTACTCAGTAAGTCTCCATAATTGATTAGACTGACATGTTTGCTTACCTACATATCCTGGGGTGCCACAGGCTGTCGACATGATGTCGTTGTCCACCATCTTGGAGAGGCCAAAATCACTAATCATGATCTTGGAGGACTCCTCCTGGCTGTAGTACAGAATGTTCTCTGGCTGCACGGGGACACATACACAGGAGAGCTATTCACACTCATTGATGTCCTCAATGAACACCTTCTAAAAAGTGTTACTTCATCTGTGGCAAAACAAATTCTTCAATATCTCTCTTTCTGTAAAGGTTCTACTGTTGGAAAACTTATCAACTCTCATCTTTAAAGCAAATAAGTGTATTTCTGAAAATGTAGAACTATTTCTTTAAGCATTAAAGTTCTGAAGAATTGTCCTATTTGGAGTATTAAAGTGATGAAAGTATAATTTCATTGGCCAAGCTACTAAATTAGTAGGTAATTTAAACTCTGAATTGAATAAACTTTAATATATATCTCAAACATCTGAACATTTTTAAGTAATTAAATGTAATGTAACAAAGAAAAAGTAAATATTTGAACATTTAATATAGCATCCTGTAATGTTGCGTTATCCCAAAAGTGTACATGAATAAAAACACTTTTTAACATTCTAGTGCTTCAGCCTGTAACTGTATGACTTTGTAATCTTAATGTGATTCATACCTTGAGGTCGCGATGCACTATGCCGTTTTGGTGCAAATAGCTAACAGCCTGCAGCACCTGCTGGATCACGCTGCTGGCATCTTTCTCTGAGTACACCCCCCGGTCCAGGATACGGTCAAAGAGCTCACCGCCTGAAACACTGAACACACCGTGCACTACCATCAAAATGTGATCTTAAATCCTGTTTTAATTAGCTAACCTACTCATTTAAATAATAACAGAACAAACAGAAGAACTCACAGCTGCATGACGAGATAGTAATGGGTCCGACTTTCATAGAAATCCTCCATCCCAACGACGTTCTCGTGTTGGATTCTGTTGAGGAAAATAACAAGGTGCTTTCAGAATTCACACATTTTCAACAGGCAACAACAGCCAAAAGACGAGGCGGATCAATGTGACTCCTTCCTATACTGACTACTGAGAGAATATGAAATGAAAGTTGATAATTACCTTCTCAACACAGCAATCTCATTCTCCAGATTGAGGTCTCTTTTCTGTTTCTTCTTCACACACTTCATCGCAAACATCTTTCCCGTCTTCTTCTCCTTCACCATGTGCACCTCTGAGAACGCCCCCCTTTTCATTAACACACAAGCACATTGAAACGAATTGAATGATGCTGCAGTCACTGATTGCTTTGAAACATCACAGAAAGAGATAACAAGTCTGCCCCAGCTAGAGGAAATGAGTCTCTCTTCTTATTAAAATAGGAGAAATGTAAATAAAATATAGGGACATTAACAGTACAGAGCCTTGGCCTCTTTTTGGCTCTACTTTCCATTTTTCTCATACATTCAGAGAGAGTTTTTGCTTTCTTCCATTTCTTTATTTTATTCATACATCGAATGAAATGTATTATTTACAGGGCTTCAAATACATTACAGTCTTTATGATTTAGAGTGCGTCTGTACGGGACAATGTTTAGGAAATGCACTCATTTCCCTTCTTGCAGACAGTTAGGTGAAATGACTGATACCACTCTCATGTATATCCATTCAAAACGCTGGTGCAAGGAGATGGTTAGCTTAGCTTAGCATAAATACTGGAAACGGGGAAACAAACAACAAGTCAAGAACCAAACAAAATGTCTCTTGTTTGTTAACTAAGTTCAATTACTACGGATTTTGTAGTTTTATCATGTTGTTTCTCTTCACATACTTGCGTGATACAGGGATAGAAATGGCCTCAATTTCTTAGAGAGCACCAGAATTAAAATAAACAAATGGCAGAATATCAAGGAATTCAATTAAGGTTGACTAAAGACTAAAGATCTTTGTGGCTTAACTATTCACATGTCAGAGGCTTATTATTCAGCTCCGTGCAGCTATCTTCAGTGTCGTCTTGGAATAGTTGTTCTACCGGGTGGATTAGGCCCTTTATCCCTGACGCAAAGGAAACAGCGGCAGGCTGAGGGCTCTCAGCGCAAAGGTCAGGAACTGAGCATGTGTGGAAGGGATCATTGGGAACAACAAAATCCTACATACAGTACAGGTCAGGTCACAGACGGGACTTATCGAGGGCTGTGGGCTGACATGGAATATCACAACCCTGCCCAGTGTCTGTAAGTTAATGACACTGACCCTGAAGGATGAAGGAATTTACTCTAATGAAGTTCGACACACGCCGCTGGAGGATCTGAGTACCTTTAATTGTATTTATTTAACTAACAGCGCAATGTGAATTACAACTGTTTGTGTATAAGTGTATCATTTAGTGTCACATTTAGAAAGTTATGTTGCGAATGCCACACACACACACACACACACACACACACACACACACACACACTGCTTAATGTGGGCTCAGGGACAGAAGCCGGAACAAGCTGCACCCACAGCATCATCACAGCTCTTCACATCCCATTGCTCATCTGATTTCTGTTTGGTTACCACAGCTCATTTCCTTGTTAAGATCTGCTTGAAGCTTATTGGGACTCTCAAGAGAAATCATCAATCAAGCCCTGAACATGAATTTCTTTACATTAAACACAATGGGCAATCAGAAATCACTGACGCGCTAACTCGAGAGTGTACATTTGCAAGCTTGAAATTCAAACTTGTTGACCAGAGTGAAATTGCACTGTGCTTTTTGAAACATTCTGGGAGTTACATTTAGCGCTGAAGACACTGCGCTCTGATTGCCAGGAAACCACAAGGATGTTGTTTAAACCGTGTGTGATGAGGCCCAATGGGAAAGGCTGTATTTGGGGTTCTACGTAATCTCCTGTCCCTTCTGGATTCTCTTTCTTTTGTTGTGATGGAAGCCAAGAAAGGGGGAAAACAAACTAAACCATTTACCTGAGAATAGGCACAACAGCACAGAGGGTGCACACTGCTGACACCTTTAAGCAGATAGTAACAGTAATCTGTCAGAGTGCTCTTTGTGTCTATCTTTTGGTTAGACACAAAAGATAGACAATATAAATAAAATCGACTTGGCTTGATAATCAGCAGGTCTTCTGTCTTTTGGTTAGACACAAAAGATAGACACAACAAAACAATTGCAAACTGTAGAGCATCAATCTGTCTTGAAAGTCAACACTTTAGATGAGGTGTTACAGAAATAAGCGTATCACAAGAAATTCTATCTAATTCTGTCTTTGCCCAGTTTTCCATAAAACTCTGGGGCTTCATTTGTTATCTGTTTGGGGAAATAAAAATAATTGCAAACTAATTGGACACCATATTAGATCACGTCCCGTACTCAGGAGGACCTCGCCTCCTTCACAGTCCAATCACCGCTGATGTGTTCATCTAAAAGCTCTCAGCAGCTTCCTCGGCACAGATCTCTTCTGTTTTCCAGCAACACGCTGACGTCACCCTGGCAGACCTCACTCACTTAATTTACTGCTGGCCTCTGATCTGCTGCTCTCCAGCCGCTCGCCAACTACTCGAAAGTGCTAGAAGACCTGCTGATTATCAAGCCAAGTCGATTTTATTTATATTGCCCAATGTCACAAATCACAATTTGCCTCAAGGGGCCTTAGAATCTGTAAGAAAAAACACCCACCCCCTCTCTTTCCAAAAAACCCTTTTATAACAGGGGGGTGGGATGACCTCACAGAAATTAGCCAAACACAGAAGACTGAGCATGTGCACAAAACAATATCTTCACATTTATTATCTAAACTTACTGCAGATGCACTCTGAGATCAACGATTATTTCCATTAATCAGTTAGTTCTGTTATTGTTTCACCCACTCATTGTGATTCAATGGTAAGAAATGTTGTTTATCAGTTTATTATCCGATTAGATAAAGAGAAGAGAAGCAGCAAGATGGAGACAGAAAATATTTGTCAATTTTGCTTAATAATGGCCTAAATGATTAATCAACTATCAAAATAGATTATTTTTCTGTGGATTAAATGTTCTCTTTTTGTGAGTAGTGTGTCACAATTCAGTGAGAGTATAATCATTTAAAGGGAAAGAATAATATTGGTTATGTGCTTTTTTGTGAATGAATTGCTAAAGTGACTTTACAGCCAGACGGTCAGATTAACTATCCCTCTATAGCCAGAGTGTCTGGTTGTCTAAGACCTCAGTAAAGTAGGCCTCCGCATGTCAATCCAGTCAAACTAGTAATCTGTCCTCCGACTCAAACAGCATGCTGAGGGTCTATGTTCATGCCACGTCCACAGAAAGTCAGGACAAAAACTTTTCATTTACTTTTTTAAAACTTTATTTGCCCTCAATATCAGTAAAAGCATCCTTGTCTCCCCTGAAATGCCAACTACTGTTATTATTAAAACAAATGTCCACAGTATGTACAAAACCTGGACAGGATGTGAAACTAGCTCAATAAACATAATGATTATGGAATGAATCTGTGCTTTGTATGTTGTCTCTTCATCTAACGTGTTGTCTCACATGGAGTCAAATGTACTTACGATCCCAGCTCCTCCATGATGTCGAAAATGTCCTGGATGTTTTCAGTGTTCTTCTTCCATATATAGTCGGCATCTTGGCGACCCATATCTGCAGACGCTTCCACTGGATTTTCTTTCAGAATTAAGGGGAAAAGAAAAGTTATGAGAATGGGTGTCAACACCAAAGAAAGTTTCACACTGCACTACTCCTGTGTTAATGTCCAGACTCCCTCATCATCATAATCATAAACACAAAGTCCTCTGGGATTATTAAAGCTAGATGAGAGGTCGGTGTGTCTGCTGCACTGTTCAGACTGTCTGCAGGAGGATGAGCAGATGAGACAGACAAGAATCTTTGTCTAGCAGACAAAAGGTTAGCGCACTAATCCGGGCTCTAACTAGCACACAGGAAGGTGTAAAGCAGTGCCAGGCCCGGCCCAAACTCTATCGGGGCCAAATGATACTGCAATGTTAAGACTGACCAGACATCTGTCAAACAAGGAGAAAAGTAAGAGGAAGACGTTGCCTTGATTTGTCTGCATTTGTCAGAAAATGTGCCCAGAAAATAAAATAGTGATCAAAGCTGTTGCTCACGTCTGATCACCATATCCAGCCGTTGCTTAAATAACAAATAATCTACAAGGATTAGAAAGTCAAAGAAGAATGACTTATCCAATAAAACTGAATGTACTGGGAAGGATTAGGAGCACTTTAAATGAGCAGGCGACCCAGTTTGGTTTCCTGCCATCTTTTCTCTTATATAAGGGATTAGTAACTCTTGATCTAGTATAGCCTAGAACAAATGGCTTTAAATGCAGAATACACGTCTTAACTACCACAAAAAAGGTACCTGTTGAACACACAGTATATGCATCTGAGAATCTATGAACAACAGATGAGATTTTTGGAATCAGTCCCACTTTGTGTCCTCATGTTGGGTATTGTCGGTCCTATGTTAAGACACATGACATTTCTTTTATCTCTGACTATGCCCACATTAACTCTATGTCTGTTCATGTCTGTCTCTATGTCTGTCTGGTATTGTGTTTCCCTGCACACAACAACAAGGTCCCCCTGTTGTTTACTGGCTTCCCTGCAAGTCATTATTTATTTCACCGCGGCATCCTGTTATTATTTAGCAGATCGGCTGTGGACACGCAGAGAAGCCCACTGCATGCTGGATAAATATGTCCAAAACCCCACACAGCGACGCAAAACTCCTGTGCACAGTGAAACCCTGCAGCAGTGATATAGATTCCAATGCAGTGACTTTACACATGAGCGCTACTCTTCCGTTACCTGCAGGGTTACCTGCAGGGTTTACAGTGGAGCCACAAACATCAACACAAACACAGTTGGCAAACGGCGAGACAGAATGCAGAGACTGGCTCGTCTAACTGACAGCGGATGCAGCAGGGGTCGTGCAGACCCCTCTTCTACACTCTCATGCCACCAGACACACCAAGTTGGCTGCGGCATCCGCGGAAAGATCTCTGCGGCAAAAAAAGGCGAACGATCAGATATTCAATATCAAGCTTGAACCGCGCAGCTCTCGCGCCTGAGCAACGATGCTGTCAAACACAAGCAAGTTCGGACGCAAGCAGAAACACTGAAAACTACCCAAGTTACGCACAGAATACTAATTAGGCAACGCTGGCCCTCTACCTGATCCTCGGCTCGGGAAAAACACAGATACAAAATAAACCGCGGCTCTACAAATGAAACAATCCAGATGCAAGTAATTCACTTCATGAAGAAGATGTTCATTAACCCGCAGACTGACTGAGACTTACCCAGAGACTCTGCGCTGTAGGAGCTCTGCTGTGACTCTCCGAGGTCTGGACAGATTACTTTGTCTGGCACCGCACAAATACCTGTTGTCAAGTCACAGATTACATCCATGGAGAGAGCCGAGGGGAGGGGCTGACGGTCTCACAGGTAGGTGCTCATTGAGACTTAAAGGCTCATGCAGACGTCAGGTCGGGCTGCAGATGCACGCCTTAGCTGCGGCATAACTCACCTCGCAGCTCTGCTACAGGTTTACGTGGAAAAACGGAGCGTGTTGTGCAGAAATTAGCAGCTTTTTCCAAAAGTGCACGATGCATTCAAAAACAGCTCGCTCCGTGTGCACACGCATGCGCAGGTACGCGCACGAACATCAGTTGAGCAGGCTTCTCAGCACTGATAGAAGTGGACTACCATTTTGTAATGCATGGTCATGAGGGATTTATGGGGCACAGAATAACATCCGTGAATGTTGTTTGTTATCATACAATTTCTAATAAGGCACCGTTTTCTAGGTTTATAGATTGCACCTAATGGCTTAATTTATAGTTAGTGTGCCTAAAAAATCCTCCTTGGACATTTTTATGTTTTATTGTCTCTTAACATTTAATTAATGTAGATTTAATGTGGCTTTCTTTGTTAACAACAAAAGAAAATCATTTACTGTCTAAGTGAAAACGAAGTGACCTGAATTAATAATGAATATAAGATGTATTCACCCCTCCAGGTCAGAATTTGGTAGATGCACCTCTGGCAGCAACTAAAGCCTTAAGTTCCATTGAACCAAATATGTTGTTTTCACAGAAGCAGTGATGATTCATGCAAACAAGTATTTTGCTTTTTATGGGTGTTATTCATTTAGGATTCAATGCTGTAATAATAATAATAATAATAATAATAATAACTATTTATATAGCAGCTATAAAACAGTGTTTACAAAGTACATGGACAGACAAAGCTAGAGCAGGATTTGCAGAAAGCAATAAAGCAACAGAAAGCCAAACAGCAAAGCAAAAAAAGCAAACAAAAGCAAGTTAAAAATGAATGACAGATACAAAAATAAAAAATAAATGCAAATAAATATAATTCAAAAACAGCAAAAGCGATAAAAAGAAGAGAGAACTTGACATCACACAAAAGCAGGTCATTAAAAATGGATTTTAAGAAGTGATTTAAAAGAAGTTGCTTATTCTGTAAGCCTTTATCTCCTCAGGCAGAAAAACAATAAAACATGAAAACCTCCAAATTGAATATTTTTATATAAATATATATAGATCAATCAATAATAAAGTTGTGATAAAACCCTTCTGGCTGTGTTTATCCTTTTTTATTTGGTAATAATGCAGTTACAAATGCTGTTGTAACACATTCATCAACATGCACAGGTTGTTTTTGTTACTCAGCAATAAGCCATCAACTCTGTAGGTGTAAATGTCATTAATGAAGTGTTTTCACTGTAATGCATCCAGTGTACAGTTAATGTATGGCAGAAGGCAGCTCTTTTAGTAAGTGATTACAAGGAGCTAATCAAACAGACAAAGCAATTGTCATGCTGGAGGAGGATAAACACCATCCAGAGAGGTTCACAATCTGGCAAGCAGAAAGATGTCCCTATTAATGCATTATTAATAAAGCACTGGTAAATGATTTATTGAGAAAGCCATTTGTTCCGTATTTTAACCCCTTTTAAAAAGGACATGCCTCATTAGAAAGTGGTGCAGTCAGATGTATTTGAAAAGCTGTTTTCACATTTCACCTGGGCCAGACTGTGATTAGGCTCTAAGTATTTTGAGGTATACAGCGTGGTCTTCAGAGGCAACATTTAACAGGCTTATAGATTAATCTGCATCAGGTGCTCATGTCACCTGCCACACAAGGAGCCATACTGTATGCTGTGACAGGTCCCATTGATAACACAGATGACCTTCTTTGTTCTTGTCATTACTGCAAGGACATGGACACACAACAAACCTGCACAATAAAAGATGTCTAATCAAAAGCCACAGCTACAGCAATGCAGGCATGTCTTTAAGAAAAATAAAACGTGTTATTGTGTTATAATTTTATCTGCCAGGAAGAGCTTTATGGCTTAAAAATGTAGGCGTAACTGAGTTTTAGGCATGTGTTGTAAATAGAGAGACAGAATATCAATAGCTGGACTGGCTCATCATGTTGTCATGGATACCTGTTCAAGAGGTTGTCGTGGTCACCTTCCATTTCAGGTGGTGAGGTGTGTTTCTGAAAGCAGAATGAGTTGAAATCTTTTCCAATCAGCAGAGAAGCCATCAGGCCCTGCAGGTAACATCAGCTTCTATAATGAGATGATGCCTTAATCAGTCAGTGGGTCACAGGTATTACAGTGCTACCATACAAACTGATATAAAACATTATATCAAAATATATACAATTATATACTGTTAAATACATCAAATTATATATATGTATAGTAACATCATGAGCACAAAAGCTGTTGTCCTCCAAAATCCTCTCCTGCTGCTGGTATTAACTAAATGTGGAAAATCTTTGTAAATTATTATTTCGTTTTGCGGGGTTTTCTACCAAGAGTGGATCTTATTTCTCATATTTTCACACGGCTTACTCTTAACATTCTGACAAATTTAACAGATTTGAGGTCTAATATGTTGTGTGTGTTATTTTAATGGCTAACATCTAGCCAAGGGATAACTTTTTAAAAAAGAGCGATTTAGCTAACACTGGCACATTTACAGTGATCAAAGTGTAAAATAAATAAATAAGAATTTTAATTTGGTCAAAATAACCACATCCAGTACTTTTACCTGTTAAGGGTTTTTATCTGTATTGTTTTATATACGATGGATTTTAACCCTCAAAACTTGAATTATAGCAGAACAGTGTTAAATCACATTTGCTGTGTTGAAAGATCGTGAGAGTGAGCAATATGGATCAATTCTCTTGATGATTTTATATCCCGACATCAGTAAATATAGTGATATAGGGGTGGATAAAATAACCAGGTCTATTTTTGGCTAACTCAGAAAATGAAATATGTGACAAATCAAGATGCTCCTTCATTCCATTGATGCAGAAATGAATCAAATGAATAAAAAGCAGATATTTCCATAAAGCCATCGTTGATTTGCGACTTTGCCCACAATGAGCTCATACACCCAGAGATATTACAGGGATGGATACCTATAAACTGTGTCATGGTGTATGTCATCAGATTGTCCAACCCACATTTCCAGTGGTGGGAAGTAACTACATACATTGACTCCAGTACAACATTGAGGTCCTTTCATTTTCTGCTACTTTGTACTTCTACTACACCACATTTGAGAGATAATTATTATACTTTGTTACTGTACTTCATTTATCTGACAGCTACTAGATTTTAAGCCACTAGAATGTGCTTCTAAAATCATTTTAGTCAGTAATTGAGTCCTTTATGCTTTATTGAGAGCTTTATCTTCTTTAAAAAAACAAGAGAAAAAGAAAAAATATGCCTTAGCTATGATAATATTCCAACCTGGTTTGAATGCAAATCCACTCCTTTCAAGTATTTTGTAAAATCGAGTACAGGTCAAAGTGCAGTATTCCTACTTCACTGATGAAGAAAATAAGGTTGTTAGGACTCACATATAGACAGAAATGTCCATAAGATAACTGCTGTATATAAAGCAGTACCCCAAGTCCCAGAGCACTGACACCAGGCCTGACTCGTGTAACCTTACATCACCAACAAGCTTACAGCAGAAACAACAGGATCAGTTTGGACTTTTTAGGAGCTGCCAGTGGAGTAGGATTATCCACGACTCCAGCTTCAATTATGTCATTAAAGTGATGTAAAACAAAGCCGTTCATTGTACCCACAGGAAAGACAAAACAATTAACACTGCCAGAGGGTCTTAAGATCCATTGCGACTAAATGGATGGTCAATGGGATTACGCTAAAGGGATCAGGTGAATGTTCGAAGCCTTATATAACCTGGTCTGTTAATGAAGAGCACTGAGAGCTCAAAGTTGAGCAGCTCATCACATCTAGAGACCTCCAAAACATGATTCAGCAAACGCAATCAGGATTTAACTGCAACCAGCTAAAAGTTTGATTGTAAAAGTTTTGCATGAGTTCATTTCTCACATAACCTGAGATTAAATGGAAGCATGAAACTAGTGACCTATGTGTGAGATCTGAACACAATAAAGGTTAGATAGTATTAAATCACTGGTCCAAAAAAAAAAAAGATTAAATACATCTCTTTTCTCTGTGAAAAGTGTGTTAAAGAGTTATTTACCTTATTCGTTTCAGAACATCCAGAGGTAGTGCTCATCCTCCACACTGGCTTCCTCTGTAACATCACACAGTCTGACTGACTGTACTTATGAAGGTAAAACCAAAATCACCTTCCTATTTTGCTGCTTTGATAGTGCCCACACACAGATGTCTTTTTGATGTATTGTACCCGTTTTATTTATCAAAGATTTTTTTTTTTAATTGTAAAATGTCTTCTTTACAGTACTAATAGACTAAGTAAAAAAAACAACACATACAAATATATAAAATGTATAAGCTGTAGTGATGGAATGTAACTAACTGCATTTGCTCAAGTACGGCACTTAAATCCAATTTTTAGGTGCTTTTCCATTTTATGCTACTTTATACTTCTATCTCGCTACATTTCAGAGGGAAATATTGCACTCTTAC
>JAVQJD010056707.1:0-14770 GCA_036023655.1 Nannoperca australis
AACTTATATTCTTATATATATATATATATATATATATATATATATATATGGATTAAACAGTTGTGGAAGAAGTATTCAGATGTACTAAAAGTAGCAACAGTACAAGCAAAAGTAGCATCATAATATATCTTACTTCAAAGTACCAAAAGTAAAAGTACTCATTATGCAGAATCGCTCATTTCAGATGAATACATTACTAAATTACTACATTATTTAATTACTACATTACTACATCCGTGCTCACAAGGAGAAACACACCCTGCGGAAAGCCCACCCCTGCGATGAATGTGAAGAGAGCTTTGCCCGTCCTGAGCAGCTGGACGCCCACATGTCACGATATACAATAATTTATTAGTTGATTTATATTAATCCAAACCTGGACTAGTAACTAGTAACTAAAGCTGTTTTAGTAGCCTAAATCAGTAACTAAGTAAATGTACTTAGTGTACACTGCAAGTGTCTGATACATATGAACACAAACAGACACCAACAGTAACTTTAAAGAAAATAACTTCATGTCCTTTACAAGAAAACTATTTTATTTAGTAATTGTTTTTTTTAAGAAAGTTTGAAAAGCTGGGCACACAAAAAATGTAATTATTCCAACTCTTACATTCAAGAGCACATAAAAAAACAGTTGTGTGACAAAGTACACACGTTTTGTATTCAAATATGAATACTACAACAGAAATACACAATAACAGTAGGTCCCAAACTGTAAAGGAAGGACACGCCAAGATTATTGAGCTTGGACAAAATGTTCGATAGTCAACAGTTCGCTGCCCTGTGGTCAAAGTACACACGGTCGGCCCAGAGCTTCTCACTGAGCAAACAGCTGAACACATGCCCAACAGAACAGTAGTACTGCCCACCTCGCAGACTAGCCAAGTTCGCAACCAGCCTTTTTCAATTATGCTGTTGCTAGGCAGAAAGAAAGCGTTCTTATCGTAATGTTAAACAATTAAACGAGGCACTTATAACCTTCTGATATCCAGTCTATGCCCCATTATAAGAATATAAATCATGAGTTTGTCACACAAAATACAAGACTACATTCAGGTTGCATTAGAAGTGAGAACAAAGACAAAAAGGCAAGTTATTTCTTCAGCAGCCTCCCTTGGGATAGCTTGTTTTATTACCTTTTTGCAGTGTCCAGACACATTGCAGTGGGGAGAGAAACAAGCCAATCAGTGAATAACACATGATATACACAGTTCCTTATGGGACTCTAAGGCATCAAAGAGCCACGAGCTCCATTTAAGAAATGTCTAAGACATGAAATATCATTCTAATAAGTGAAAAAATTAAGGAGTAAATTTTACTGTAAGACAAATCAGGATTATAGTGGATCATTTCTGCCCACATACCAAACACTCCACATTGAATCTGGAGCACATTAGCCAAAATAAAAAATTTTAGCAGAACATAATCATGTTATTTTAAAATTCTTCCTCAATGAGACTTAATTTAGAAAGGAACATAATCAAAACATTAAGTGTAAAAAATGCAAAAAAATATAAACCAGAAGCTGTACATAACACATTTCTTTTGACAAACTGTCTAAACATTCAAACATAGTATCATACTAGGCATCTAATATGCTTCAAAATATGTACTTACCCAATGTGTTTGAAAAAAAACCAAAATGCAATTAGAAAAAAAAGAAAAAAAAAAACTTTTCTAATTTTTTTTTTTACCACAAAGTGAATTGAACAACTCAAGACACCAAGCAATAGATTCACACCACACGAATTTCAAGCTTAAAACTGAAAGAAATTATTTTAAAAGTTAATCAAAACAGTTTGTTTTTACAAATAAACTATGTTTTGTGACAAAGGGTGTAATAGATGCATTTAACATTTGGTTAGTGAATTTAGGAGATGTGTCGGTTTGTCCAAAATTTCAACAGCTCATAATCAAAACTCAACTTTAAATTTCAAATCTTGCTAAAACGTCATTATCAAAGCATTCCAGATTCCTCAGAAACCATCATCTGAAGTCTCAGGTCTCCCATTGTAAAAGAAAAAAGGGCAAATAATGACTAAAACCTTCAACAACAAAAAAAAGAAAAACCATACACTTTCTGCAAGGTCCCCATGTCTCAATTATCTCTTAGCACTTGGGTTTTCAGGCTTTTCCTCGGGGTGGCTTTTCTCGTGAGCTTTTAAGGTGCGCTCACGGCCAAAGCTCTTCCCGCAGGTTGGACAGGCGAAGCGGCCCACGGCGTGGGCGCGTGACATGTGGGCGTCCAGCTGCTCAGGACGGGCAAAGCTCTCTTCACATTCATCGCAGGGGTGGGCTTTCCGCGGGGTGTGTTTCTCCTTCTTGTGAGCACGGAGCTGAATCAACCCGGGGAACGCGAGGTCACATTCAGGACAGGGGTGCTGACGGGGCGGGACCGGCTCCACTTTTGAGGCTTTCTTCTCCTCCTTTGCTGGAGCGTCGCTGTCATCCTCGGGACTCTTCTTATCTTCCGTTTCGGACTTCGCAGCTGCTTTAGAGGGACGGCCACGTTTTGCTCCTCCCGTTTTCCCTTTCTCCTCTGCTGGAGGCGCCGCCGACTCCGACGTGCTGCTGGCCTTCACCGCCTCGGGCGTGTCTGCCTCGTCCTTCTTTTTCCGCTTTACCTTTTTCTCAGCCCCCGCCGGTTCTTCGATTTTGGAAGGCCGTCCACGTTTTTTGACGGATGAAGCACTGCCGTTGCACTGCTGACCTTCTGGGTACTTCTCCTGGTGTTCGACCAGCTCCGACTCCGTTTCAAAGCCCTGACCACACTTCTTACAGCGGTGGGTTTTGGTAGGGTCCTCCAGCTGCTCTGCGGTCTCTACGTCTGGGCGGGGATGCTGGGTCAGGCGATGGGTACGCAGCAGTCCAGCACTGCGGAAGGTTTCATTGCAATCTTTACATACCAACTGTTTCTCTGGACACACCTGTCTTCTATGAGCTGTGAGCTGCGAAAGTGCGAAGAAAAAAGATTAACAGAAACATTTAGTATGAACTACAGTTTTATATTCACGTATCACGCATTCATGGTGTTATTTAGTTTTAATACTGCCAGTGACAATTATTTTAGAGCGTTTAAAAAAAAAGAAAAGAAGATTATACTCACTTCAGAGAACGTTTTAAAGCTCTCCTTGCAATGAACGCATTTGAAGGGTTTATCGTCCTTGCTGTGTGTTGGCTGGTGCTGTGTCAGCTCCTCAGATGACAGAAATGTGCGGTCACACACGTAGCACGTGAACAATGTGTTTCCCTGAGAAGAAACACACAAAGAAAGAGGGGGTCAAAGTTAAAACAATTCAAGACCAAGAACAAACTTATAAAAATGTTAAACCCAAGTTTCTTTGCCACGGACAAGTGATGTGCAGTGTCTTTACTAACAAACACAATGTGAAGTGTATATGCTGCATATACAGGATGCATTCTCTTTAAATACACTCAAGCAACATCAAGCTCAATATATATTTTAGAGAAAATTTAAATCTGACGTTTCACAAAATAACATAAACAAGCTATAACAAATGAATGCATGTGGGTGTTTTTCTTACACTGCAATGCCATTGACTTACAGCAACAGTTACTTGACTACAGCACGTAAAATGAACAAAAGAGCACACAATATGACTAGTGTTAAACTAGTGTGGGCAGAAAATAATGGTTGCCTAAAGCACAAGAAAGCTGCTTCGTTAACTATCTGAGTTCTTTCAAGCACAGAAAATTAGGGAAGTAAAGCAACAGGCACCGCGAGATAAAGATCTTACAAATCACTGTCTGCATGGAAACAGATTGTGTTTACGAAAAGCTGTCACAAAGTAAAATTTGTTCTACAACAGAAAATAGACATTGACACAAACTGTCACCATTTTCTGTGAATTGAATGAACTGCTATTGCGAAGCTTACCTGCTGAAGCTGTTGCTTATACTCTTCCCGGTGGCTCTTCTTCATATGCCTTTCCTTGGCTTTGGCACTGCAGAAAGTAATGAAGCACTGGAAACACTGCAGATTTTCATGCTGGTCTGCAAGGACAGGAGGAGATTAGGGAGATCACGCAAAGACAAAAGGTAATCTTTCAGCAAACTGAGTTAAAATGTTTTGCCCACTGTGCCACTTACAGGATTGAACAGAGGGTGCGGGAGGTCCATTCAAAGTGATAGGTTTGTATGGTTCTGCAGGCTTTTCAGGGGGAGCTTCCGGAGGTGGATCTGGCAATCCCCGTCCCATCACTATCTCCTCTATGTTCAAAATCTCAGAGTCCATCCTGGTATACTGGGTTGTCTCAACAGGCACTCGCAATAACTTTCCTAGATTCAATTAGAGAACAATGCAGGGGGGGAAATACAACATGAAAGGCAGGTTGCACATCACTTGGAAATAACAGCAGCTTGGTTAACGGCGGGAACATAACACTGTTATAATCCCATGATGTTTGATATCGTTAAATACGTTAAGAATCAGTAAGCGTGTGTTCAACAGATGACAACATACAAATAATTCCACACCAGCTAACGTTAGTTAGACAGAGGTAACTGTAAAAATATTGTATTATAGAAACCACCATCTACATAGCTTAAGAGCTGTTAACTTTCGGTCCAGTTTCCCCACAGGGATCACTCAAGTTTCGGCTCATCTTAGCTAACGTAACGTTACTGCCTGTAAGGCCGCTAGCTACGCTAACTAGCTTGATGCAAACATATGAGCTTGTGGCCATCATTTATCTGATTACAATGCCTTAACGGATCTAGTAAGCTGGAGCCGTCTGCGGAATATGTAACTGCTTTAGTTTAATGTCTGTGCACGTTGCTAACGCTAATCGTAAAGTGCCAGGCTACCGAGCGGGCTATCGCTAGCTAGCTTGCTACTGGTTAGCGCTAACAACACTGGCTGCCATTCAAAGAAGATCGAAGACTTTTTGTGCCTTTTCACACACCAAGTTTCAGCTGATTGTTTGGCGCTTGCATGCATATGCTATACGTCAATATAATGTACGTCAACATATATACATATAACACACGGTTTAAATTACAATTATAAAATTGAGTAGACGTTACATTACCTCTAACCGCTCTTTGAAGGTAGTTTGACTGAGAGAGTTGACCCTAGAGAAGCACAACGGATAGATCGGGCACTTCCTGGTGTATGGTAGTGAGCCGTTGGTACAACTAAGATGGCTGCCGGAGAGTCGCTGCTACTATATTGTTATTGATCATGTGTAGACAAACCATTCAAATATTGAATATATATCATAAAAGCTGTTCCATCGTTGATGCAGAGCAGCACTTTGCACTGTAGTCAGAGCAGGAAGAAACACACCCTCCACGGAAACGAAGCACATTCAACACACACTTTATCAGTTCTACAGTATAATAGCAATATAATAAAATATTCTGTTTCAAAATGTTATCACACCTGGTCATATACTGTATTAACTAACAACATCAGCTAACGCAACAACGGGACAGCTAGCTACCTTTATGAACATGGATTTGAACTAACCTGCTTTTCTATTCAGTCTGAATCTATGGCTGATGTTCATCACGTGACCAAAAACAACTTGTAAAAAGTACTTGTTTTAATTTTCAATCGCTGTCCTCTAATTGTTTTGTTTACTTCCCTCCCCCATACAGTTCCACGCACCCCTTCAAATTCAACCTTCGACTGCATGTTTACCCACGCACCAGCAAGCTTACAACTGTAGCCTATTTTACTAAAACGTCTAAGCTTTTTTGAATTTTTAACTCTGTTCTCTATTATCAGTAGTATTTGTTTGCTCATAATATCCCTGTATTATAACACAGTTTGTATGTTTATATATATATATATATATTCAATTTATAGTTCTACTTTCTATTTTAACATTACCTTGGTGATTTCTAATGTACAATATCAATACATATTGCAGGTCAAGGCCCTCATAGAAGACATTTTGTAAATAAAATGAAAGATGGCCAAAATCCATTTAACTGCTTCAGTGCATGCTGGCTCCCTGTCTTGGCTTACTGAGGCACTTGAATAGAACATAGCCATTTTTAACAGCATTAGTAATACCTGTCTTTTTCCTAGTATTACAAGTTAAAATATCTGATTTCAAAAAGGTGAATTGTCCAAATATTTGTCAGAAGTCTTCCCAAAAAAAAAATCAATGCATGTATTTTTTCCCCCCATGTCTTTATTGTTTTCTGAAATTCAAATAAATTGTGTTTAAATTCATAGAGCCAGAACAAAACTCATAGTATGTAAACAAGGTCAGGTAAATAAATAGTAAAAACATCATGGAAACTGCAATGTCAATCATATTTTACACTTATTTTGCAGCACAAAGTGTATGGCTGAGTATATTTTTACATTTCCTTGTGAAGGCAAATTCATTTTTACACTTGCTCAATGACATAATAAGCCACATCACAAAGCATTTTGTTTTTTAAAATGGCGCACAATAACCCTACAAAAGAATGACACTGCCAGTGAAAGGCATCATGAAAAAGTTGAACGGACAGAGGAGATAATACTTTTTTCCCCCCATTAGCTGGGTTTACAAACACCAAAAGCACAGTTACATTCTAAACCGGAAAAAAATGTTGAAAAATAAAAAGGTAACATCTGTAGTGTCTACTACTCTTTTCCCAAACTCCCCTGATTATGGAAATTCAAAAAGCAGTTGTGGTTGCGTGAGATACAAAGAAAGACACAGCACTTAAGGCATAGCACTCGAGATGTTCTATGGCAGTCCCCAAAACGACATCTGCCCCCTTCTCCCTCCCCAAGCTGCTCGGGCCAGTGGCCTGAACCATCGTACCGTGTAGCTGCATCTGGCAGAGGACTTTCCTCCACCAGACTGGGATTTGGGGTTTCACTTGATGCATGAGCTTTCTCTTTGGGGGGTTGAGGGGGAACGGAGTCCTGGGTATCAGAGCCGCTGGAGAGGATCAAAGCCTTGGACACCTCCAATCTGAAGGCCATGAGAGTCAAAGGTGCAGATGCTGCCCTGTGATCCTGCCTGTATAGGAGCCAGGAGTTGACCAAAGCCAGATCTGTCAGGTACCAGAGCACCGCTTGAGGCCAGCATGTCGGGGCCGAGGCAGTCAGAGGGATAGAGTAAAGATTTAGCAGATCTTTGTTGAGATTAGCCGACATCTGGGCCTTCTCAAAGTCGTCAATGAGCGAAGCCATGGTCCTCTGGCCATCTCCCGCAGTGGAAAGTATGAAGCCACAGTGTGACCTGCGCAACATCAGCTTTCCATCTGAGCTTACAAACTCATCTCCGATGTGTCCTCGGGCTCCTCCCACCCTGCCTGCACCGTGAACCCCAGCAACTAACAGACGCTCTAGCATAGCAGGGGTGGAGAGTTCCTGTTTGCAAAGAAACACCATACTACCTTTGGGGACCATTTTTTCTACAGCATCTTCTTTGCCACACAGACCCAAATTAAGATCCACATGTAAGAGCAAACCGCCAAATCCAATTAACGTAGTACAGTGGAGAGACAGTTTCTTGTTGTGCATCTTCCCAGTCAAAGGAAGTGGATATTGGTCAACTGCATAATCACCATCTCGTCTCAGTGACTGGCACCCTGCTTTGAAACGACACAATAATGGCTGAGCCTTCCACAGGGGATCAGCCTGTGTTTTTGTAGTGTTCAGGTCACTGAGCATGTCCCCTTGCTTCTGCCCATAACTACACTGAGAAATTTCACATTGCCTGCTTGAGAGACTTTTACCTTTCTGTGCATTTTGAAATTCACTATCGTGTCTTCCTTCCCAATCATCACCGTTGCCCGGATCCTTCGCAGGAGAAGCGAGCTTCAACGTGCGGGACAGCTCGAGGAAACGGGAAAGTGGCATGGCTTCAGCAATCAAAGGCACCTTAGTCAGGTCCTCCCAGTAGAGCCTCGGACTGGGAAACTGAAATATAGCAGGAGACCAAAGAAAACCTTTAGTGGTCGTGAGTCCAACTAACACAGCCAAGTAAACATTCAAGAAAAGGGTCACAATGGAGCACAAACCTTTAAAGTTCCCATTGCAATGTGGATCCCAACAAACTGGGCAACCTCTCTGGCTGTGACAGGCGTGGCCACGCTGGACAGTTTATTTGTGCAAGTGGCAATTTCTACCCAGGTATCCCAACCAAAATACTTGGAGAAGTTATCAATAGGCTCTCTGCTTCTGTTTTCCTCTCCTGGTGTTTGGAGCTGGCTCGCTGAAGTTGGCAAACTAAGGTAGAAAAAGAAAAAAAAAAGATAAAACATAAAAACAATTACCATGTTTGCATCAAATAGGGTAAAAGTTCTCCCTTAACTGTCCCTTTTAAGAACACTTTAAGTTACAGTACATTTTTAGAAGTGTTTTGTCAAGGTTTGAAGACAGAAAAAAGAAGTACTGTACTTTTGTGACATTTCTTCTGGCTGTGGTGCCCTTTTTGTTTGGTTTTTGTAGAAATAGGCCATTACTTCAGCTTCTGAGTCAAGCTGAGGATCAGACAATTCAAAACCACCCACGTCCTCTTCATCAGAACTCTGGAGAAGAAAGTCCCGGAGGTCTGGTGGATGCTGCCACTCAGCATCTGCTTCAGCTGAAAGATCAATTATTATAGACAGACAAGTCATTTAAAGTATGAGAAAGATTTATAATAAATAGCTTAAGGACGTTAATCATGTTGCTACAAGTACAGGTCATTTTAAAATAGAAAACAAACCTTGTCCATCTGCAAAGTCACTGACCCCTGGTTCCGACAATAGTCCCCTCACTGTCATTTCCTGGTAGTGTGGTGCAGAATGACTCCCTTCATCTGTTGTTAACAGGTTCAATATTAAAATACATCTTCATATAATATTAAGTAAAACGGAGAAAATATCACTGGAAAAGGTAAATACTCACTCAGGTTACTATCTGTTGTTTGATGTTCTGTCTGCTGTGCATCACTGGATGCCACCGTGGAGAAGTGTCCACTGTTAGTCTGAGCAGCTCCCAGAAGAACCTCCCTCTCCTCCTCCTTCACTGGGTAGAAGATACACTGGTTGGTGTTGAACTCAGGGGTGACACGGCAGTCCCTGGCTTTCTCCCCACTCTCTGTTACTGAAAGCAAAAAAGCCAAAAACATCTATCTCTCAAAAGAAAAATCCCTCAAATCTCAGTGCACAAAGTGGATTTACGACCACATAGGTTAATTTAATCATTACCTTTCAAAGCCATAGCTAGAAGGTTTTAAACGTATCTTAGCATAAAGGCGAAATAGCAGTTCAAAAATACACCAACCAAGACATATAATTCAATGAGTTACGTTGTGTAACAATGCATCTATCAGACCGGTACTTGTTTGCTGAATTTTTTATCAAACAAGACTCGGAAGTCACTGCGCTCAACTGTTGGTGCACGCAACTTCCCCTAAAACTGCCATTTTTACATTTCTGTTTGTGCACTGATTAAAAAAATGAGATACTTAATAAGTAAGCTTTAGGTGTTTGAAGGTGTTTTTCTTTTTACTTTGAGAGGAGCCAAGCTAGCCGTTAACCCCCTTTTTGGCTTCCCCTCTGAGTTTGTGTCTATCTGCTCAGAAACTGGAGCTGGAAAACAGCTCATAGCTAAATCTGGAACAATACATCTCTTCGTTTTGTATGAGATTATGTTTTTGTTGTACATGGTCCCTGACAAACTGAATGAACTAAACTAAACTTCTAGTCTTCATTCTAAGCTAATTGCTCCAAACCTACTGCTCAGACATGTGAGTGGCATCAGTCTTATCTATCAGAAAGAAAGCAAACCTGTTTTCCAAAACGTTGAACTGATATGAATTGACCCTTAATACTAACATGGACTGCAGGTGTTTTCAATGTTGACTGGCTCCACACTCCATCGGATGTGTCTGCTGCCCTGCGTGGCCTGAACCTCATTCAACACGAGGCTGCTCTCCTCCTTCACCAGAACAGTCCTTACATCACGATGGTGCTGGGGCTGCACACTTGCACTCTGTCTATTTTGACAGCTGGGTGCAACCAGCGGTGGATCTGAGATATTCTCTTCAACCTTGATCTCCTGGCTCACAAGAACTTGTACTTCATTTTCAGCAATGCTGTCCAAACCCTGAAACAAAAACAAATGTTGTAAATTTGTAATGTTAAATGCATCGTTCATGGTTAATGTACAATGTTTGTTGGTACAAGTAGCATCTCACCTGTCTTTGATTGTTTCTCGCTGTCATCAGGCACTGCTCCTTGTCAGCAGCTGCTCTTTGTCTGGAGGTGAGGAACTTCTCAAGTATGATGCCTGGAGACTGGTCCCTGCCGTGTTCCTCTCCTCCCTGCACTCCTCTTTCATTCATTACTTCCTGAACACTAGTGGTAACCGACTCCAGCTCAAACACGACTTGCTCTTCAGGAGATTCCTCTAACGTAGAGGGCATGGAAGGCAAAGATGTGGCCGGGGGAGCAGTAGCTTTGTTGGCCAGCCTGAATTTGAATTCAGGGCTGGTTTCTGGCTTTGAAATCTTTGTACCAGTCTCACCTTCGTCATTCATTTCTGAATCAGACATGACGGGATGTCTTTCGTAAACTACCTGGCATTCATCCTGTTCTTTCTCCGATTCTGTTCTTCTGACAGTTTCTCCAACTGAAACTCTCTTCGATATCACGTCCCTTTTCAGAGGTCCCATTCCTCTTCTCCTACCTCTTGAAGCATTCCTCCAAACAACTTCTTTCCCTCCTTTTTTTTTCTGTACTAACATTTCTTCGTCCTCTTCTTTGACCTCCACTTGATGAGTGGAGCATGACACAGTCTGCGAACTAAGACTTTTTTCAGTTGTTTCATTATTAACTTGCCCAGGGAATTTGCCCGTGCTTGCACCCTCAGAATTACAGGTTTCATTTGATTCATTTTGAGGAACAGTGTCTTCATGAGAAGTTGGATCTCTCTCATTCTGTTCTCCAACAGTGACTAAGTCGACCTCAAGAAGTAAATCCTCTTTAATGTCTTCATCCATGGTAGACTGAACTTCAGATTTTGAGCTGGGATTTTTCGGGGTACTTTCTTCCCGCTTGTCTTCATCTGATGACAAAGGCTCTCCCATCTCCAAACTCTTTGTCTGAGTGGAGGTACTTAAAGGGGATTCAGATGTCAAATTTGGAGTCTCACTGTTTTTCATTTGATCTGATAGTGAGTGAACGTCTGGAGAGGTATGCAATTGACCGCCTGGTCTTGTTTTACTTCCATTCTTATCTTCATAGACACTTATTTCAACATCTGAAGGAGGAACAGGTAAAGATGGGGAAGGAATCAAAGCTGGAAAAGAGACACTTCGCTCTCTGTCCTCTAATGCCAGCTCTCCCATCTCAGGCTCAGTGTCCCAGTCTGTAGCAGCACTCATACGCTCAACAACCTTAGCATGCTGTTTTGGAAGCTGGTAAAGATCCAACCTGGAGACACCCTCAAAGATGTTCCCATTGGTGTAAGTGAGACCAGGACTCTCTACGATATGCACTGTCGCCTTGTGCTTCTGAAGGGACGAGACTTCACTAAATCTCTCCCCGCAGTCCTTACACTCTAAGGCGCGCTTGGAATGAGAAGAAGTTATCACTCCTTCGGTCTCCACTTTCAAAGAGGCTTTACGTTTCCTGGTGGTCTTTGGCTTGGGGGGCAGGGTCTTAGGTGATTGATGTGAAACATGAAGCGAGGACAACAATGAAAGAGCTTTCTGGTTCTTTTTGGGTCTTCCTCCTTTTTTCTTACCTTCTGCTGTATGCTTATTTGTAGACTCACTTGCTGGATCATTGAGTTTGTCTTTACTCTGCTGGGACATTGTTTGAGAGTCATGAGGTGAAGCCTCCTGGGTCTGCACAGATGCCTTTGAAGGGTCTAACTTGTAAACTTTCAGCTGGGGCTGTTTATGACCTTTCAGTAGAAGAAGGGCATCTTGCGTTACGTGTGGGCCAGGCATGTCTGCTGAAACCGCAGTTGTTTGTGTATTGACTTTTTCCTCTCTGGCCAGTTTTCTTTTCCGCTTCCCATCCTTTGCATTCTTGGGCTGATCTTTTTGCATTAGTTTTGCTTGTTTTTTCTTTTTGAATACAGGTGAGGCTACAGTTGTGTGCTCACTTATATGAGTAACACCTTCACTGGCAACTTCTTTTTGCTTTTTCATTTTATTTTTTCTTGTATCCTCTTTGATTTGTTGCACCTGTGGGTCCTGGGTTGACGAAGGTGATTTTATTTCAGCTGTAGATACCACATGTCCTGCTTTCTTGCCCTTTTTTTGCTTTCTTTCCTTCTTCTGTGATGGTACTTTTTGTTCTAAGAAATTTGTTGTTTGTGTTTTACCTCTTATCACATTTTCCTGCGTTGACTGATGCTGCTGTGATGACTTCTTCTGTTTCTTGTTTTTCTTCTCTTTGCTTTGCGGACCAAATTTAACAACAAGATGAGACTTTTTTGTCCTTTGTCGTTTGGCAGGTTGGGCATCAATTTGTAAATCATCCTTGTGTATGGATCCAACCAGTTCTTGCATATATCCTTGAAAAATGAACGCCCTGGCTGGCTTTCTTTTCCGCACTTTCACCAGTTCTTGAGCTGACATTACATTTACGGGTAACTCTGAGATCTGTGGCACCTGCTTGGCCCCTAATTGTGATGAAACCTCTTCTTTAGCAGATAGGTCCCCTACTTCAGACAGGTTCTCCACCTGCTCTCGACCCTCCTTGTTATTTACCAGTAATTTCTCAGATGATTCTTGTTCAGCCTCTTCTTGTGTCTCTTGTGGTGCAGCTCCATCCAACACAGGGTGGACCTGATCTACACTTACTGTTTGCATCCGTGAATCAACCCCTTCTTTGGGATTAGTTTCAGATTCTCTTGGTGTTTGTGTAAGTGTGTCTGGTGGAACAAAAGGACAAGGAGGATGGTCCTGTGGCTCTCTTTGTAAAGGTGTCATCTCCAATTCAACTGTATGTATAAATGTAGGGACTGACAGGCTGCTCTCCTGCTCAACTATTACAGTCTGATCTAGAGTCTGATCACGAGCCAGTTCAGAAGTTGATACAAGAGAGGAGGACGGGATTTCATTCTGTGGCACACTTTGGGATTGTTCAAGCTCCACAGTTGGTATCAAGGCAGGGGTAAGTTCTAATATGACTGTTTGCTCAACTACCTCATCCTGACAAACCATTTGATCCATAGGATCAGATGGAAGGGCATTAATATCAGGCTGTTGAAGGATGTGATGCATCACCTCTCCCTCAGCTCTCACTGTTTCTTCAGTCTGAATGAGTGT
Source organism: Nannoperca australis (assembly GCA_036023655.1). Taxonomy (NCBI): domain Eukaryota; kingdom Metazoa; phylum Chordata; class Actinopteri; order Centrarchiformes; family Percichthyidae; genus Nannoperca; species Nannoperca australis. The sequence goes on from JAVQJD010056707.1 coordinate 13,254, forward strand.
TAGCTCTATATTTTCACATGCTGCTATGTGGGAACCCAGTTCTGAGAAACAGGGGTTTTCCAACTGTCCATCTGGCGTAATAGGTTCCAGTATAATTGTTTGCTCCATTGAATCACATGGGTTGTTTGAAGAGTCCAATTCAACTGTCTTAGATTCTGTTTGTTTCAGTCCCATAAAATCTATTTGCGGTGGATTGAGATCCAAATTCACTGGTTGTGCCAGTTGTGATATCTGTTGCACTTCCAGTGGCAGAGCATGAGGTGGCACCTGCCCCAATATGACAACTTGGTTCACTTTCTGCACATTTCCCAAAGATTCAATAAGTCTGCGAATCTGCTCTGTGTCAATATTGGCATCAACTTTTTGCAGAGGTCCATTGGGCTCCACCTGTAGTAGTGCTGGTTGGCAAAAAGATATTGGAGTTATGATGGGCGTACTTTGTTTCACTTGCTGCCCAGCCGGTATGGCATTACTAGCTGCAGCAGGCAACACAGTGTGTTTAGTTTTCATGTGATGTAGCCGTGTCTTGGTACTCTTGAAAGTGGCCTTGCATACAGAACAAGGATACTTTGTAGAAACACCTAAAGATAATAAGGAAAAAAAGGTGTGATGCATTGTGGTATATTTCCTGCAACCTCAGACATGGACTTTCAGGGCCAATAATGATAACTGATAATTAAGTCAATCAAAAACAACGATAAGACATCCATAACAAAGACATTTTTCTTACCATCTTTCTTTTGTTGTGCTTTAGCTGTTTCTCCCTCATCTCTTTCAGCTCCCTCTGGCAAGTGTGACACCATATGTTTCTGCAGGGCTTTGGACATGGTGAACCTCTTTCCACACTCCTTGCAAACATACGGCCTCTCTCCCGTGTGTGTGCGACGGTGATACTTCAGCAATGTCATGGTTTTGCAAGGTTTGCCACAGTCCGTGCAGGCATAGCCGTCCAGGCCAAAATGAATTTTTTTATGAAGGGTGAGCTCTGATGACTTGTTGAAGGCCTGGCCACAGATTGGACACTTGAAAGGTTTCTTCTCTGTGTGGGCTTTCTGGTGGACCATAAGCTCTGTGGAGTTTGTGAAGTGACGGTCACAAACGTAACAGGCAAAAAGGGCATTCCTCAGTATGCATTGTTCGTATTCTGCTGGGTGGCTCAATTTCAGATGACGCTCTTTGCTCTTGTGATCACTGAAGATTATGTGGCACTCGATGCACTGCAGGGAAAGCTGAGATGCTAGAAGAACACAGGGCGGGGAGGGGGGGATTTACATGCAACATGTTAGAATAGTGACAAATATTCATAGAAAAATAAAGGCTTGCAAAAAGAAAAATGTGGCTCTGGAAGGTAAATGAGGTGGCTGACATTTTGAACTTGTCAGTCCACTCTGGTGGACAAACACATACACTACCGTTCAAAAGTTTGGGGTCACCCAAACAATTTTGTGTTTTCCATGAAAAGTCACACTTATTCACCACCATACGTTGTGAAATGAATAGAAAATAGAGTCAAGACA
>JAVQJD010056711.1:0-13539 GCA_036023655.1 Nannoperca australis
TTGCTAGATTTTCAAGAATCCCCCCCCCCCCAAAAAAAAGTGTGAGTTGGTAAGGTTTCACTCGTCCATGGCCGCTCCAAACTGCATTAAAAAACCAAGCCATTAACTGCAGTCTTACTTAATGGCACACGTACATCCCTCAAACAAAGTACGCACCCTGTTTCACTGAATAAACTACAGCTACGTGTCAGTTCGGCGTTACGACACTCCACCAGGCAGAACTTATTTAAATATAAAACCATCTTTTTCAGCCGGCTCGCGCTGTCCCATGCTGCCTGTTACTGATGCAAGAGCTGCTTAACCGTAACTGGTAGACTACAGCACAAGTTTACGTTTTGTTCAAACAAGAACCGTTTCACGTGCTGGATCTATGCCGAATACAGGAGTAGCTCCTGTTGTTTTTAACAAAAGGCTGGAATCATTTTTTTTATATATGTGTACATTTGTGAATAGGAAAAGCATCGCAAACCCGATAGATTGTTCTATGGAGTTCGGCCTAAAACCCAGAGGCGGCGTTAGCGCGCGCGATTAGCAGCACTATTGAAAAAGTCAATTTCCTGAACTCACCACTGACAACAGCTTCCCCTCACACTTTCTTACCTTAACACTAAAATGTTTAGTAGTTTGAAGTCTCAGCCAGGCCGGCGTGTTTCCCACTCTCCTGCCAACCACACATCCTCGTCTCAGGGATTTAACAACGCTGTAAGCGAACAGGATTTTTGTCATGTTAGCCTAAGTTACTCTTTTAGTAAAGGTAGTACACTGTCTTACAAACTGCTAATTGCGCAACTATGCGTAAAAGTTCTTTGGAAGACGATGAATAAGCTGTGGGCTGCCCCTCGTGTGACTACAGAAAGTTGACCCGGTGCTCGGAGGTTCAGCTGGTTGGGCCGTTGAGTCGTTGTTTTTCTCAACGCCCGAAGCGCACAGCGTTTAGATTGGTCTTCAGGAAAACGCCCACTTTTTCTCACAGACCTGCGATTCACGTCTCTTTGAATTAGCGGAACACGCGAGATTGGAGGTGACAACTCTGTGATCTGCAGGTTAAATAAATTGCAAACTCTTTCAGGTGTATCCAAATGTTCTCAAACTGAATATGTACACATCTGTATGTGTGTAGTAGTGTGTAGTGCTAGTTTATTTATATTGGTTAACCGTAGCTTTTTCTGTTTTGTTAGTTTTATTTTGTGTTGAGTTTGAGTACCATCATATAGGCTCACTTTAAGAACATTTTCCTTTAAATTCCCCCCTTTTTTTAAGCTGTCTGTCTGTTTTTACAGTGATGCTGTAAAAGAAAGTGCAACATTTAATGACTTTTAAAAATGCCTACACATGGAAATATTGATTGCGTAAACAGTCTACATTTTGGGACAGTTGAAAGGAACTAAAAGAAAGTGCACGCTGACTGAGAATGAATGTGCCTGCTTACAGCAAACTTGTGTGCAGTGCATTCAGTGCAGCACACTCTTTACAGCCTTTTCTTTGAGGCCAATTGCCTGCAAAAGAAAAAGGCAAACTGACCATACACAGGCTGCATGGTGGTGGGATTAGAGCGGTGTGTGTATTTGCTGATCACTGCAAGACTGGTCCTCTGTGGAGAAGGCAGCCTGACTGCCACTCTGCTGGCTTCAGCAGTCTGAACAAAGTGGGTGTGAGTGATAGGACCTGTGTGGATCAGGAAATGCCTCCAAACTCTAGAAACTGGAACAATAGACTGTGCTCTCTGTGTCACTTTGTAAAAGCCATGATGACATTTGCAAACTTTCAGCATTAAAAATGTGGGCAGGTACAGTAAGTCACTGAATCTCCTTACATTTAAGTCCATTACCTACACATAACATACATGCAGTCTAATTCATTTCTGACTTTGGTACACTTAAGTTTTGTGTAGGTCCTCCACACATATCCAAACTAACCCCCCCCCCCCTTATGTTAACTATAGGTCATGTTCTCCTTTGTCTAAACTTAGTCCGTGCTCTCCTGCAGCAGATCTGTGGAGCACTGCTGACATCCAGTGGTAACGTTTGCTAAAGAGAGTCCGAGGGATTGTGAGTCAGTAAACAGCGTTGCAGTGGCAGGCTTGATGTGTAGGTGACAGTGTGGCTCTCTGAGTTACGATCACATCTGAGACGCCTCTAGTGACAGCGTGTAGAAGCTATAATGGCTTTTGCAGATGACATGACACCTACACTGAAGTTTCTTATGTAGACCACATATGTGTATTTATGTTATGCAGGAAGTGATGCACAAAAACAACAGGATATGTATTTATTTACAGTACAAATTATTTATACTCTACTAAGTACCATTACTCTTATGGCTACAAAAGTGTGGATGGGCCTGTGCTGGTCCTCAGTGTCCAACTGACCACAACATTTGTAGCAGGCAGTTTTGTGTTGAACGACAAACTCCACAGAAGGTTAGTAGGTGGAGTAAAATTGGTGGTTGTGCTAAAGCAGTCCCACACAGTTGTGAGAAATGGGATACAATGAAGTGCATGCTGTTTAACCAGGCTGATCGTGATGATTTGTTGCCAGATATCAGAGTGTGGACCAACACTTAGTCTTCTGCTGCAGAAGTCTCAGACAGGTTCACTGGAGACGATCACACGTTTGTTGCAAAGGGTTTATTCTATCAAAGAAATAAACCTGAGTTAGCACCGGAGCTAAACTAAAGCCCTAAAAACTGAATGCACGTGCAGGCCATTTTATAATACAAGTAACCCAACCCATTCTAGGTGAGGATTAGTGATCGACATACCTTTTTCCTCGTACTGTAAATACTGGTGACATATTCTCTAAACTGGGATGGCCTGGCCCCCTACCCAGGGGTACCCGGTTCTGACCTGCCTTTCCACCCGGAATGTTTTTTTCAGCCCACACACATGTGCAGGGCCATAACTCTTCTTAATGAGCACCATGGCTGTAACACACCACCACTGTCATTACTTAATGAGCGCAGAGAGTAGCCTGATTGTTGAGGCGAAATCTGCCACAAATCCAGCTGACATCAGCTGGACACACCAACCAACCCATCATACTACGCACACACTTACTCCATAATAAATCATCCAACTGGGCCCGTTGCACTTACACACACAGATTAAATATATGTTGAATATATATATACATTAATTATCTTTTACTTTTGTATAATATAACATATAATAATGTTTTCCACAATAGATTATTACTCGTGTAGGTGTTGCTTTTAAGGCAGCAGTTTTTATTAGATTTATAATATGACAGCATTTTTATTTTAGTTTTTTGGGTCTTCAGTGGCCACATAGTACGCTAGATAATATTCAACATTTGATGCCACTTTATATCTTTAAAGGAAAAGAAATGTGAGGAATACAATCCGGTGGTTGGCTGCAGATTGCACCTGAGCAGAATCCATCAATGGGAGGATAAGAAGATGACGCCTTGATATGAACACCAACAGGACAACCAAGTTTTGCAACACCAACAAGTGATGAGTGAAGGAGGAATATCTAACAGTAGCAATTTATTCTATTTATCTTGTGTTTTATATTTACTAATACCACCTCTTGAACACAGACCCCCAGATGAATATTTCTTCCTGATTCCTCACCTCCATTTACAGTCATTAATCATTACCCCATTTAAAGTGGATTAAAATGATACAGCAGGCTTCATATTAAGGGTGTAAATATCCTTAGACGGCCAGAGCACTCAACACTTATCAAGCAGTAACGTTGTTACCTTGTCACCATCGGTGGTGTCAATGGTCATTTCCTAAAGTAAAATAAAGCATAGACACAGTCAAACAATTTCCCTTGCTATGGGTCTCCATTGTCTCCCAATCCCAGTACACAATTCAAATATCAGACTTGTTTTTTTGTTGTTTTTTTGTAAAAGATGCAAAAACAGCACAACTTTTATATCTTCAAAATAGAGTTTAAAACTGCAAAATATGATAATTAATGCTCAAAGTGTGTCATTTAAAGCGGTCTTAATAAGTTAAAGAACATTATACACTATTTCACACAATATTGTCACACTGTGTTTCCAGGCTTCTACAATAAATTGTACACACAAGCTTATTTTAGCAGTCAGTCAAATTAGATTTTTTTATTTTTATTATTTGCACGTCCAAATACATTGATGCTTTCCTCTTCACTGCTAGCTATTTCTGTTTTCAAACAGTTGTGCCCTCAAAAAAACACCCATGGCGACTGACTGTCAATAGTGAATCACATTCAATGGAAAATTGCTAGGTGATGATTGGGAGAACATGAGAAGCCTGTGCAATGTACTGCATGGCCCTTTTTTTTCACAGGGAGGGCCGTGATTAGCTGCCTTTCAAATTCCTCCACTGATTGGCTGGGGTGCGGCCTAATGAGCTCCAGTGTCTGTCCTCGGTGGAGGGACCCCACATTGTCTGCGGTTTCAAGAGCGGGTTTCAGATGATGACCAAGCTTAAGAGAGGACGTGAATAGAAAGGCAGGCTCCCTCGCCATCCTCTTCGCCAGGTTTCCAAGTACAGTCTTGGCCCTGAGATGACAGAAGTAATGGATGGCTGTCTCGAGGATCTATGTTGATGTTTGTTCAGTGCAGGATTCGACTGATATTGGCATTGTATATATTATTCTAAGACGGGACGAGACAAGTTTATTTATATTGGCATCTTTCAACAGCAAGGCAATTCAAAGTGCTTTACATAGACATGAAGGGATTAGATACGAGGATGAGATTTGCAGTGCGGCACGTCATTTAATTAAAGGGAACAGTGAACTCAGAGGTTTTAAGCCTTCATTTAAAAGAACTGAGAGTTGGAGCAGACCTTTCTAGAAAACTCAACGCTGCCTCTTTGACACCTTTATTAGTTGTACTAGTAGCAGTCGTAGCAGCATAGTACTAGGAGTAATAGTGGTAATAGTGGTTGTATGGACAGTTTCCTGGACCAGAAGTATGTTAATATAATTTTATATATACTTGTTTTTAAAGGCTCTTAAATGTGACTATTGTTATTCTATTTAATCACCCTTTACATTAATCAAATTAACTACCAAAAGGGTCTATAATTATTAAGAAGTTGCTCACTCAAGCCTCCATAACTGTAATGGTGTTAATATGTATACTATTATCACCATCTTTAGAGCTGTACTTTGCTCCCATCCTGATTCAGTCTTAAAGTATGTGCTGTCAAGTTAGTAGAAGACCACACACTGTTGTGTTTTGGGAGATGGCATCATGACATTAAGACATTGTGATTGCCCTGTCCTGTCATGTGTGTGTAAAAAGAAGACCAAGTCATCAGCTGTGAAAAAAATTAAAAAAATAAAAAAAGAAGGGGGAGACTGTCCCTTTAGGTCGGTATCTGATTCCCTTCCTCTGTAGTGATGTAGTGTCCCCAGTAAAAGGGGCAGCGAGTATCTTTGTTTAGCCTGCCCTCATCTAATTCCTGTGTGATTTCAACAGAGCGAGAGAGGGAAAGAGAGCATGCAGGCCACAGAGGCTGCATGAGCCCCCTTAAGGAGCCATGGCCCCTGCTCTTAGAAATCCCAAGAAACTTCACACCTCTCTGTAGGGACTATAAATAGGCTCCATCTGTGCCCCCAGGCTCAGTTACAGCCTCATTCCTTTTGGCATGGTTGGAGGGCATGGAAGGAAGCTCTCAGCGTTCGAGAGGCGGGAGGGGGGGCAGGGTCGGACGGAACCAAAATCCAAGCTCTACTCTCTTGTCATCACAGATGGCTGACTGGGTGACCTCTGCTATATATTTTGTGGCAAAGGAAGTCCATCGGTGCTCTCTGTCTTTTCCTTCCCTACAGTCACCCTCTCCACAGTCCAACTCCCCACAGAGACAAAGTACCAGTGAACTGGAAGCATCCGCCATCTTTGGAATCGTACCACACTGCACTCATCGCATTCTTTTTTTTCTCAAGCTCAGGTTCTTCACATTTCATTAATCATGCTCAGCACAGTTGGACTCTGAGGTCAGGACAGGTGCTGTGTCTTAAAAACAGAATCTTTAATGCACAGCTCACAGTTTCATGGCTGATGTTTTAGTCCTGGCACTGGTAACATGAATGACTTTTCTTTTGTTCGGGGTGAATTTGCGAAATTACTATGAATGCAAAGCAGCCAGCATTAGGGCATGCAGGCTTTAGATCACACTGTCATTCCTGAGAGTAGACAGTTATAGCGCCTGTCCTCAAGCAAACCTGGAGGTGCTATCATGAAATGGCCTGCTCGTTCCCTGAAGGACAAAGCCAGAGGGTGAGGAGGCGTCACAGAACAGACAGAATATCCCCCAAAGCCCTTCCTCATACAGCTATCTATTCTTCAATCAAAACCGACACAATCCAAGACAGCGTCTTTGTCTTAGCTGAAAATCAGCCTAGTTTACCACGGTCTCCACTTTATTCGATTAACATATTTTCATCCCTGATGCGTGAGATCGTGTGGCCCGCAGCATCCCTCTGTTGGCTGCAGTATCTCTCCAGAATGCTGATGCAAATTAGGTGAAATGATTTAAATAAAATGAAGTAGCTGGCTAATAATAGTGTTTTGTTTAAATGGACCCCATTAGTTTTGTTCCATTTTGTACTCCACTCTGGTTGTTGCTTCCCATTACTGTTTTCTGATGCCATTATCCCATAGTGATCATTGAGATTTTATCTGAGTTTATTCTCACCAGGCTCAAAATTCATGATAATATTTTAAACATAGTTGTATGGGGCGATAGAAGCTGACTTATCTTTGTGCATGGAAGGAAACGTGTGTGTCATTACAGAGGGAACAAGGTTTGTTGAAAAGACTTACTTTCATTTCCACCATTATCTTATAATAGGCTGTGTGGATGTTTTGCACACACAATCTTGTTGGCTGAATTACAATTGTGTTGGTGGAATTAGAAAAGGGCTAAAGAACTACACTTTTAGAGCCCATGTTGGCCAACTGGAAGACCAGACAGCCCAAGAAAGACCACAGGTCAAGTAAAGAATATCAATAGCTCTGACAGCTGTCATTCATGGTCTTGGCCCTAACAAGGGTATTTATAAGCTAACACCACTTGCTTAACTTATGTATTGTACTCAGTGTTTACTAAGAACACTAGTCTTCATCCTCTCTTTAATACTCATTTTGCCCGTTTCACTGCGCTTTACTTTAATCACTGAGCCATAACACAGAAAACCGAGGGGAACATTTCAGACATCTTCGTCTCAAGATGAATTGTAATCACTTTGATGACTTTTCATCTAGTGCCTCCATCCGGTCAGAGTACTTTAGTTTAGGACTAAATACGTGGAAATTGAATGACATTCCCGCCTCCGCAGTACTTTGTGTTTAGTGCTAATTAGCAAATGTTAGCATGACACACTAAAGTAAGGTGGTGAACATAAACATAATACCTGTGTATTAGCATGTTAGCATGCTGACTTCAGGATTTAGTTCAAAGCGCCGCTGTATAGTAAGTACAGCCAGACACAGCCATTAGCATGACTTAGACTGGTGCTGTGTTTCCTTTACACGCGATGACACCGGACCACCGCGTGGTGAAAAGCAGTTTTTAAATGCTGCTACAGTTTGTCACAAAAACAGAACATAAGCAAAGTGATCAATTATGCCTTTGTCTTGGAGGTATTTTGTTTTGTTGCCAGGAATGCTTGATTCAATATAATGCCACCAACTGTGTTAAAGTGGCTACATAAAGCACTGCACCCAACAACAACAACAACAACAACAACAACAACAAATGCTTTTATCATAATAATATATCCACCTCTAAAACTCATAAAACTGAAATGGGCTTGTTAAAAGTCTCTTTTTGAGGAAAACATTCCTGACGAGCCTTAGCAATGTGTCTCCTTGATTTACATGTGTTCGACAGTGCAGATGCTGCACATAACACGACTAATAGGACAAGGCTTTAGTAAATGAAAACAAAGGCCAGAAAACACAGATAACACATAGAAATCATATGATAAAACTTGTTTCCCTTGATGGTTAAATAACGTGAAAACTTTGTTTTCCCAAACGGAACCTGCTATCAAATCTCAATAAAGCCCAGATCTACTATGCTGCTGATTCCATTCTGATTGTATAGTGGAGCTCAGATTGGACTGCAGCACAGGTGCAAGGATTGGGGCAGAGTTTCTATAAGGGGAGGGAGAGAAGGGAAGTCAGACTCAGAAAAGGTGCAGTGGGGTGCCGGGGGTGACCCCTGATGACAGCTGGGGGACTGAGGCTTTCTCTGGCTTGCCTTCATGGAGATGGGGTCAGTGAAAGCAAGTGGGGGGAATGGGGGTTTGGGAGGGGGCTGTAGGGTGGGGGAATTTATGCAGCTCCTTCGTCACTAGGCCCTGTCACGGTGGTGGGGGCAGGGCTGCACCGCTGGCACTGGAAGACAGATATAGACAAGAATTAAGGAGACAGAATGTGCACTCTTAGCCTTGTCTGGGTTACTGGCATCAGCAGCTGAAAGCTCCACTAGATCTCCATCTCCCTGTGCATTTACGTCACATCCTCCCCGGGAGCAGTGGTGACATCCTCCCCTGCCGACACAGAACCCCAAATTGAACACAGGTGCTGCTTTATCCAGCACACATTGTCAGTGACTAGAAATAAACAAGGGTTCATTATCTGAAACACCATTTCCACCACCTGTCCACCTAAAGCCTGGTCATTTGACAGTTTCACTTGCTTCATCTTCTTGTATTATTTTTTTTTACACTGTTTGGTACTAATACATATATATTTGAAAAGTGTTTGTATCAGAACTTTATTGAAGCCTGATATAAGATGCTCAAACTGAGTAAAATATTCAACCAAATATGCTATGCTCTTATGGCTGCACCATTCAAAATATGTTGTCGTACATTTTATACACATTTACCCAGAATTCACCCTGCTTTTTGGAAACTCTGGGTTTTATGCTATATTTCAAATGGAGTTCAGTGCAATGCTTGGCTACACAGCAGTTGGTAAAGATGAATAATAATAAAGATTCCAGCAGAGTTGCAGTTGAGGAAGAGTTACACTCACTTCAGTAATGTTGGGGAAGAAATCATCATGATGAGGCAAAACCCCATTCAAATCATATATTAACACGTTGACTGAACCTCCAGTTTTTGAAACTGCCTGTGATGTTCGCTGTCAGTGTGGGATGTGGCTCCTGGAGATCTGGCTGAAATGAAGAAGGTGAATAAAGTCATCAAATTAGAAGGTGAGTGAACAGATATAGTATACTAACCACACTGATACTATAGTGCTCAGGGCATATGACATTGAACACCTTCTTCTTTTCTGGGAAACCCTCCTCAATATATATCCAGTGTCTTAGTTCTGACCATTCTTTGAAGCATTAACTTCTACCTGACAGAGGCTGACGTTTACACCACATGGGATGTGCTCTTTATAGCTCTCTCTCTCTCTCTCTCTCTCTCTCTCTCTCAATGCTCAATGTAAACGTTAATGAGTCCTTTTCCTTGAGAGGATAGTCACCAATTAGATTGTTCAAAAGAGATTATAAAGAAGGCAAAATAAATAAAAAAATATTTGTCTTTCAACATATACAAATCTGCGCTAAACTATCCTCAGACTGGTGTGTTTCCCGGAGGAGTTTGTGGTAAAGGTGCGCGACGCTGTGCGTAAAAGTGGAACTGTTGTGTGGAACACTTGTGGTCCACAGGAAATCTCATGGCCCCAGTAAACCTTCCACACTGTTTCCAGTGTTTTCGTTTTAGATCATAGATATATGGCATAAATAAACACTTTCTGGCCCGCAGCCATATATGCCATCCATGTTTAGAGAGGAGCCCTTCGGACACCCCCTTCCCATACGCTATCCAATCCTTACACGGGGACAGCGTTGACGGGGGTCAAGAGGAAAAATAGCCTCATATATATACACCCGGACGGTCATTTCTTGCTCCGAGTCCCCTCCACTCTGCGCTACACTCCTGTGTTGTCACCCGAACCGGGAATTTTCTGTGCTTCAGGAACAAAGTAGTACTACTCTCAGCTGAAATGGCACCCAAGAAGGACGCTAAGGCTCCCGCCAAGAAGGCCGAACCTGCAGCAGCACCAGCACCAGCAGCGGCACCCGAGCCAGCCCCTGCTCCAGCGGCTCCCGCAGTCGACCTGTCCGCCGTCAAGGTACAATGACCCCGAAAGCATGAGTTGGGGAGGGAGGGAGATAGGATGATGGATGCTCAGGAAGAGCTGGGATTTGACTTTCCCGTCCACACTCAGAGTTGCAAGACCAACGTTAGTGGTTCCCAGAGGGGTCCTCGTGGGAGCCCCAGACAAAACACGCATTTTTTTCCTTTCATTTTTTTTTTATTTCACCCATTTGAAGGAGGGCCTATACGAGAATAACATAGGGCTACTAGATGTCAATTATTCACAGTGCAGATGCAACCTAATTATACATGCATCATGTGCTTGAATAAGGATTGTGGTGTTGGTGGTTGTCGTCAAAGTCCTGGCAAATTGGGGTCTTTGGTTTAATGCACATCCGTTTTAAGGCCAAGCACAACAAACCCTAACCACAGTTTTAACATTTATATGAACATCTATGCGTGGATGCACAAGCAGACTGAGGAGAAAGACTAGAACCATGGATAGCTCACCATGCATAAGACCACGCCCCCTGGCTCTCCAGGATTGGACTAACAGGGTGGTGACTAATGTGTGATGGCAATGCAGGGTGACACCAAATGTGGACATGTTAATGTAGCTAAAGATGGACCTCCACAGATCGGGTGCCAACATGTAAAATTAAAGAGGCAAAGAGACATGTTTAATCCCAGCGTAGACCAATCAGATCAATTAGTCTAGATTAAGTGGAAACGCCAGGCTGTGCTGGCCCAGTGGTTTTGTTGTTGATTAAATGGCATGTCAGTACTCTTGCATATGTATGTTTTACAATAATATGGCTGCTTTGTATTGGCTTTTAGGTGGAATTCAGCCCAGACCAGATTGAAGGTAAGTACACCTCATTTTACCTTTGCAACCACATGGCACTACATTCAATCCATAAAAAAGACTAATAAGACTGAGAGTAGAACAATGTACTTTGGCCCTACCCTAAAAAATTGTAAATTTTGTGATTTGAACATCCATGAGAACAGCAGATTCTTGTGAAATCTCACAGTGGCTGTAAAGTTGAGAAACCATTCAAGTGTCCAATAAACTTTAAGTGTCATAAAACAAACCAACAACAACAAAAAAACAAGTGTGTTTTAAGCAGCTGACGCAAATAAAACTAAAAACTCAAATGCTTCATGACAAAGAAAGCATCCACAACATGGTGGTCTTTGACAAATTCTTGCTTTGAGCTTTGAGGGCGCACGCACAGCAAGGTGCAGATCAATGTAAGCTTCACTGCTCCGTTCAAATAAAAACATGTCGCACAGTTCTTCTCCAGAAAACAATGCTTGTTTCGAGTTGCTAGTTTCCTTCATCAGGGAACACTTCACAAACAGAAATCAGTTCAAACTAAATCATAGTTTCTTGGCTAAATGCATTGTTATATATAATAACAAAAAATGTCAGCTGTTGTAAGTGCAACATTTTGCAGGTAATAAAAAGTGCTAAACATCTGCAGGCTTTCATTCCAAACAAACACAAGCTGATTGTACTAATTATCGCCTTCATCCAGAGCAGGTAAAACAAATACAGTAAATTAGCTGGTGTCAGGTTAAAAAAGCATTCTGATTATATCACATATGAACCATAGCTGGAGGCCACTGATATCGAGGGCTTCATTTAAATACTGTCACAAATCAATCCAGCCAATCCCTGTGTCCTGGCATTAACTGCAGATTGTTTATTGGGCTACATATTTTCATAGTTGTCAAGCTCTTTTGAGGCATTAAAGGAGAGTTTACAAGAATAGTTCAATGATAGTGTAGTGTCTGACAGAAAGAAAAACCTGGGTGCTTTTGGTCCCTTCCCCTGATTGGACACCACCAGACCTGTCGTCTGACCGGCTGTTAGTTACACTGCAGTCAGCATTCCCTACTTTTACTCAGCTCACTCACAGAGGGCCTTGCCTTTAAAAGGAGGGGGCTCATATTCTCAGCTATGTTTGTCAATTCCAAGGTGGTCTTTTAAAAGAGCCCATGGCCCTGCTGATAGAGAGAGAGAGAGAGAGAGAGAGAGAGAGAGAGAGAGAGACGAGACAGCTGGGATAGAAATAGTATGAAGGGTGATGGAGCTCGACAGGAGTCAGTCCACACGGTCCATAATACCACAACCTATAGAGTTGTCCTGCTCTGTTATATGTTTCCCTTGTTAGTTTGTAGGGGAGCTGCCTCCACCTGCTGGCAGGCGCACAGCAGTCACAGCTACACTTGGTGATGCAAAATATTCGTGGGAAAAAACTGCATTTTACACATACTATAGAAAATGCAGAGGTATATATTTAATATACAAAAGTCAGTTTTGTTTATTAACATAAATTAATTCCCACAACATTTTGAAGTTGGAACTGGAGCTCCAATCTTCAGAAGAAAAAAATAAAATTATACATATAAAATATAAAAAAAAAAAATATTGTATATATTTTTTTAAAGATGAGCCATGTTTACACAATTACATGTAAAATGCCACTTCAGACTCACTGCTGGTGCTAGTATTATTTTTGGAACTACAGATGAAACTTACTAACTCTACTACAGCACATAAAACAATAAATACAAATAAAATTCATTTTTTACAATTATTGTTTTAATTCAACACTATAATTTATAACAGTACACAGATACCCTCCTTCTGTGAGTAAGTCAATTAGAACTTTTTTTAAAGGAACCATAACTTTCTTAAGGAATTAGCACAGTGGACATAACCCTACAGCTGCTAAAAAACCTTATATATTATAAATCTAATACATTGCATAGATTGATCAAATCACAAGGTACATTTTAGTCATTATATACGCACTGCTGAACTCTTTACAATTAAATAAGGTGATGCTATCCTCTTCTCCCTCCACACAGACTACAGGGAGGCCTTCGGTCTGTTCGACAGGGTGGGTGACAGCAAGGTGGCTTACAACCAGATTGCTGACATCATGCGCGCTCTGGGACAGAACCCCACCAACAAGGATGTGACCAAACTGCTTGGAAACCCCTCTGCTGACGGTAAGAGATACATTTAGCATTTGTTCTCATTGAATTAATTGAAGATTTTTGTAATTATAGTAGGGTTTTATAGATTCAAAGTTACTTGAGATACTTTTGAATGTTTCGTATTATTTGTTATATTTGAACAGGATCATTTCATGTAAAGGAATTCTTAAAATATGCAAGGTTAAGTTTCTCTTGGGACTGAAAGGTTACTACAGACTACTTGTCATGCAAGATATTACTTCTAGTCCTGTTAATGATAATAATGATTAAATGTATGATTTTTGTATGGATATCAGCACGAGCTACAGCGTGCATACCACTCATTACTAGCAGCACTTTCAAATAAACATTGTTATATTGGATCATTAGGAAGATTTGTCTGAGATGACGTTTTGAGTGTGTGTGGTAATTTATGACAGAGGGATAAGTGGGGT
>JAVQJD010056712.1:0-11321 GCA_036023655.1 Nannoperca australis
GATAATGTACTAAGATCATTGGTTCCTTGATTTAATGCTCTTCTGATTCTGCCATTGGCAGCGATATACCTGCTTATAGCACTTGCGATTCATTACCAGCCCTTACAAGTCTGATGAGATGTCTTGTTGTTTTCATTCATGGTTCTATGCACTTGATGTAAAGCTCTTATTTTGGAAGTCGCTTTGGATAAAAGCGTCTGCTAAATGCCTAAATGTAATGTAAATGTAATACTGTACACACATCACAACTGTAGGAATCAATCATAGTCAACTTTTTTGCTTGTTTAGTTCAAAGTTTTCATAATTTAAAAACACTTAACATTGTAAATAGGCTATATCTCGAAGTTTATGCTAACTTAGTTATTAGCCTGTTGTGGTTCTTCGCCATCTGATTTTGATCACAACTTAAATAAATAATTTCTCCATTCTGGCATTTTTTAAATTGCACTGATGTGAATGAGGAGGATATTCTCTCATCTCATCAATGCAGTGAATTCACAAATTTTGAAAATGACACATTCACCACACATTGGGCGAACATCATAATTTCTTCCCTCATCTATACTACATAAAATATTAGACACTGACACAATTGTAAAAAAAAAATAACGTTAGGAAATGATGCTCATAGTCGTGACATTCCAGCATAAACAATGACTCTGACAAGCCCAAGGGGGAACTACAGTTTCAGCTTAAAAACAAAGTTTCATTTTTGTCACAGATGGAGGAAAGTTGTGGGCTCTGATTGGTGTCCTTTGGTATGCAGCTGCAACTGTTTTTGCACAAGTTCCAGTAAATGATGGTAGCTCCACCAGTATGAGTGTGCATGCTGCAGTTGACCTTGAAGTCGTCAGATTAAAGCCCAGACTGAAGGAACACCCTCAACTTAGTTCATCCACACAACACTGTGTTCGCTTATTCATTCTTATTCTGTATATTAGCTCATTCTCTCATCTCTACCCACCTTTAATGTCTTTATTATTTATTTTTTTGCACTACAGGAATAAATAAAAGTCAAATAATGAAATGTAAACCATAAATCTGGAAGTGGATAATACTGGATTGGTACTGGAAACCACAAGCCACACACACACAAAAAAGTGAAAACAAACTTGTAGGATGTTGTTTCATTATGTTGTTCTGTAGAGCAAAACCATGTAATTATTTATAATGATATATTACAAGCATTAAAATAAGCTATATGGTACTGGTTTCTTCTTTTCCACCGCAGTGTGGACAATCCTGTTGCATCTCTACATGGGTTCTTGTATTAATTATGACATGACTTTATCGTTACCACCGTGCTGGATTTCACGTTTTCTGGAGGAGCTACTGCAGTTCACCCCATCCTAAATAAATTATAGCTTCCTGTAAGTGAGTTGCTTGGATCGAATGAGCCCAAAAAGAGTTTGGTGCTGAAGGCAACGACACTTTGTGGTCCATACTTCTCCTTCCCATTTGTGATAGATCAAACGTGCGTCCCACCATGCTTGCCAACTGAACCTCCTCCTTTTTCTCGATGTCTGGGCCAGACAGGGTGGGGGAGGACAAGCTAATTGAAAACAGACATGAGGGGAAGTGATGTTCGGCTTCGTCAGACTCTGGGTTTGCTCCTAAAGAGTTTTTTTTAATTTTCCGTTCTTTCCTTGACTCATTAAGTCTATGTAACTGTACAGAAACTGCTTTTCTTGTAGTAAATCACATCAGAGCTCTGAGAGCCATATTGGCTGAATTGCAGTTTGAGCAGAGTATACATGGCAGAGATGTTGCTAATAGAGACCAAACACTGGATATTACTGTGAAATCTGATGAATGATGTCAGTGCTGCTCTTTAAGAAATCCAGAAACTTTTACTCATGTGAGAAAACTTTCTTGTCTGGAAATACTACAGTTGTTTAACCACCGTCACCGTCTTGACTCACTGACAGAAAGTCAGGCAGATAGTGTCTGCTGCATTGAATCAGAAGCATCCAGGAAATGATGCCAGTGGTCTTGTGGTCATCTAGTCCACGTCTAGTGTGAGTAGTACAATCCTTCCCTGTTGTTGCACAACAGCAGCAGCTGAGTGGCAGTGGAGACGGGAGATTTTCATTATTATAAGAAGCACAGATTAGGATGCCTTAGATGAGAATAATGTTTTTTATAAATTTTAGTTTGGCATAAATTAGCTACACTAAACAGAAACAGCTGATGATGATGAAAATGATCTGCAGTGGTGGAAGAGGTATTTTTTACCTTATAATATATCAGTACAATGCTGTTGTATTCCATCACAAGTTTAAAGTCCTGCATTCCAAATATCACTTAAGTAGAAGTGCAGAAGTACTGTCTGTGCTACTTATATTATAACTTTACATTGTTGATACTGATGCATAAATTCATAACATTCATAACAATAATTCATAGCATTGTAGCTGATCAAGTGAGCTAGTTTTAATTACTCCTGGGTTCTATTCTGTTTTATTCTACTCTGTATGTGCTTCCCCTTGGGCAGATAATACGTATTTTTAAAGTTGCATCCCATCACTGCTATGTTGATAATATTCAAACATTTCATTAAAATTGTCCATTCTGAAATTGATTGGCAGATAATTTCTTATAGCTCAACCCTGAGAAAACAAAAGTTCACTCTGTGGACACCATTACAAAGAACCTGTATCGACTTGTATTGTGTGATTTTTCTATTTATGTTGTTCTTACTCTGCTTTCTCTCTCTACTCTTTATTTTGTGTATGAAAGGTGTTACATAAATAACGTTTATTATCATTATTATTGTTGTTTGGACAATTACAATTCTGGTCAAATAAAATACAGCATCTTTTATTTTTAATACCAACCAGACTAGTGATGAACAGACGTGAAATGTCCTTGTGCGTGTGTGTGTCCATGGACTCATTGTAAGATTAGGTAAGATTGTATTCAAGCACATTTCCCTCTCATTGTTTATTCAATCCTTGTTTTGAGTTGAAATCCCATACAGCTGTAATTATTAACATATAATTCTCTCCTCATCCACACCTAACATCAGAATGTGTGGATGCAATATCCTTAGCCCACAAATATAATAATCTTTGGGTGTTGATCTGTATGGGCAAGAGAAACATCTATGTTTGTGCAGCTGGAAACCACTTTTTTATTATGTTATTTTTGTACAGAATATAAAGATTTGCCGGTTTATTTAGTCCTGCATCCTACTATTGATTGTGATTGTGGCAGTGTTGGCCCTTCTCTGACAACTAATGTAAATGACAGCTCCACAATCTTTGGTTTACTGTTACAAAACAGGGTGTCACACTCTCTACACTTTAACTGCCCTCTAAAAAGCTAAAAGTGAGAACTCCACCCTTCATGCTGTGTAAAATGATTTAAATAAAACAAAACAAAGATCATAGTTCCTTACAATGTTGTAGCATTCACTTGAAGGTGATTAAATGCTGCCAGTACCACCCAGCTTATATAACTGTGAAGTTTGTGTCTTGTTCATACTCTATACTGCTACTTGTACAACTTGGAGTCTTAATTCCACGTGGAATATTTTTCTACTGAGTTCCATATATGTTTTGCTGTGAACATTTTATAGAAGGATTAGGTTATGTTCCTCTAAATATTGAGCTTTTCTAACATGGCAATTTACTCACATCACAACATGACACAAATCGTAACACACAATACCATCAGTTCTATAAACAGAATATACCAAATACACAAATGCTTAAGCAAATGTATTAAGTTAAAAGAACAAAAACTAATTTAAATAAATGTTTTGTCATAAATCCTGTGAATAAGATAGACTAGTTGTTAGTTGTGATTGTATTAGCTATGCCTTGTGTGTCCACCTCTAGACTACAAAAAATTATCAGATATTAAAATGGCAGGTGATTAGTATCAAGTGAAAATGTAGTAGCAACACTTGTTTCCACTAGCATTTACTGTTTGTGTCTAGTGATCTAAAATGTACAGAGTATACTTTATATTATTTAGTTCACATTTAGTAAACCCAAGTTTACACAAATAAACTACAGATTCTGCAATGTTGTATCTTAACAGGGAACAAAAGAAGCAAGATATAGCTTTCACTCTCACTATCACAGTCACACACATTTTTTAAATTTCCATTTTACCATTTCAGATTTGATAAGAAGTAGCCTTGATGTATTTTGCACCCAAATTTGTGACTTTATATTGTACTGGCTGATCTTTGTCACCTAGCCTGACCCCTACCTTTCGGTTTTAACACAGTGTATAAATATAGCTTTTTAAATAGTAAGATTGAGATTTTCAGACAAATAATACAGTTTCAAAGTGTATTTTCAAAACATGTCTCTCTTTATTAAGCTTTTGAATAACTTTTGAAAGGTTTTCTTGAAAAGCAAATAAAAGCCTGAGGCATGTTTAGGGCAGCAACAAAAATTTCAACCATTTAAAAAAATAAACTTTACCAAGAAGTGCAGTCAGTGTGAACACTGAGAACAAATAAATACATAAAATATTATCACAATCAGTAGCTGAGAACCCAAGTGAATGACTGAAGTGAATGAAATTGCAAAACATTCTTCTGAAATTAGAAGGTAGTTGGTAGAACAAAGCCCAAAGCTCATTCAGGTAAATAAACTAACAATTCAGCCATATAAATAATAAATACAGTACTTTAACAAGTTTTGCAGTTGGTCTAAAAACAAAACTCTACACTAGTTTCTTTACTAGACTGGAGAAACGAGGGTTTCGCCCTTCTTCTGGGCGACCTTTCCCGTCTGCTTTAACAGGACTTTTTCTTGTCCAGCCTTGGTGCCTCTCTCAAGATTGATCCCGATGAGTGTGTGTTTAGAACTAGTGTGGGGAAAAAGTTTACTCATTAATATAAATATAACTAAATCTTTTCTTGTATCAAGAACACTGCCCGTTACTATGTTTGGTGTAGGTAATGTTACATTTTAGCATCTTTTTAGGAGTTACGCATTGTCACCTGTAAATCCATATATAAAAATGGTTCATTGAAAGTTGTAGGTTGCACTGCCCTGATTAGTGTCAGGAGAGCTTTCTTAACAAGCTCCAGCAATCAGATGTTTTGGGCAGTTGTATTGGATCTGAAATTAAATACAACACAAGGGCCTCAAAATGTTCACATCACCCAGTAACAGATGAAGGATGTAAGCATCTAGGCATCTAACCTTTCAATGAATTCCAGTGTGCACGCAGCATCGTCTTGGACTTTGACTAACATTGGAGGTTTCAGGGAAATTACTATAATTGTTTTGTTAGTCTGCAGTGACAGCAATGGAACAGTAAAAAAATCAAATTTGCAACGTTATTTGAAGGCTGCACTGTGCCGAAGAAGAATTTTGTAGCTAACGTTGGATGAAACTCACCCTGTAATTTGAAAGATCCGATTTAGAAATCCAGCTCCACTCCGCCGTGTCACAGTTCACTTCCCACTAAAACGAGTATTTAAAAAGTTAGTTACAATGCCAGTATCATCCACCTTCTGCAGATTAGAAGAGAAGGAATATCATGCACCCCCACTTAACATTAGCAACTGTACAAGTAAAGTTTCTGTCTGTGTTGTTTGTGTCAGCTCAGATTCAAATCATAAATCTGACTTGAAAACTTAGAAGTAATTCAAGTCCAATGTGCATTACCCAGTCTGACAACAATTTAATTATAGAAATCAGTTTTGGTCAAATAATCCCAAACATAAAGAGATATAGATATGTTACAAATGTTTTATTGATGTTGAGGTAGGTAAGCTACCAAATCATTGTCACACCACAATATGAGTTGAGTGCAAATGTTATGTATTTTGTCTATGCTAACAAGCAAAGCAAAGAGGCACTCGCCTATTAATTCACAAGATGAAGATGGATGAAAAATCACAATTAGAACACGTGTGGGCTCAATGCAGTTTCCTGTTCCCAAAATGCATTGCAAAAAATAAAAAAGTAAAAAAAAATGTCTCCTTTGAGCAATTAATACTGTAAAATACAGTTATCTTTTGACTAGGTAATTTCACCAACCAAGATTAACAGTAATGTACTGCACTTAAATATAGCAGGATAATACTGTTTATATTTTTAGGTAAATTTACAGCAATTTCTAACAGTGTGTAAATAATGTTGTTTTCATCCAAAGATATAAAACTGTACACGTTAGAAAAATATTTTATTTGTCATTTCTGTAAACTTGTTTTTTCACATTTTCAAACAATTTCCAGCCCTTACAACAAATGTATTGTATAACAAATATATATCAAAACATTCATGCTTTTGTCAATTTTTTCTCTGTAATTTAAAATGAAACAAAGTGCATCTTACACTGTTCAACCATTCTATCAAGAATAGTTACACAGCAACTAGATAAAATACAATATTCAAAGAAACATCAGTCCCAGTTGTCTCAGGTTTCAGTAAGTGACCCCATGTTTTACTCTGCAGACACAGCTTCATCATCATTAACAACTTTTTTCATAGAGGTGCGGGTTTGTGTTCCCACTGCACAATACTATAACTGCCATTTTCTGTATTGTCAAGTAGGTCTGCAACACTGCAGAAAGTTCAATCCAGGATCCAGTGCAATAACAACAAGAGGAATTAAGTAATGGTTGCCAGGTAAGCATCTGTGGATGCTTCACTGGGTCAAGCATCGGTAGATGGAGTTGTTTTTGTTGTGAAAGTAATCTATGTACACATAACCCAAGATCCATTACCCACATCCTGAAATACAGAAAATGTTATCTAAATATCACATTTCCAATCTTTAGATCTATATCTGATGGAAAGCCATCTTTGTCATCATAATGTGATAAAGAAAAACCTGAGAAGTCCATGGGCACAAAAGCCCTCAGTACTGTTTCATTTAAATGTGCAACAACATCTCCATATGAATCAAACATCTGTCCTTATAGATATCAGTTATATTTTTCAAAAATGTTCAGGTGATATGGATGATATTCATTTCACCAATATTCCATTTTTTTAAATGTTTGCTGATTAAGCAGCTGAATCAAAAGCCATTGCCCATCAATTACTAAAATGTGAGACTGAAAGAATAAATAAAATAAAATAAAATAAGGTAAATGGTTCAATTCAAATAAATTATCTTCCTCCTCTTAGTTTTTCACTGGACACATTGGGCCTACACATTCAATGCATAACTTTGGCTACGTTTCCTACATAACCTGCGGAACCACACCCAGTAGAGGAGCATCATTAGCAGCCAGTAACACGCGTAGACCACACAGCCAGAGATGAGAAACTCGGTTTCCAGTTTCTTGGCATCAGTTAACCAGTCCAGTTGACTCTCCTTGGAGATTGTGAAACCGAATCCGGCTAATAAAATGGCTGCCCACACTGACAGAGGGACAAGGGGCATGTAGTTCCCTACAATCTTACGCCTGCCTGATGTCCCCCAGCTGCTTTTGGTCATGGTGAGAATGGCAAAGTACTTAGCGGGCAGCAGGCTGGTCATGTACAGGACTGAGTAGAGGGACATAAACACCATCACCATGTCTCTGCGCAGGATGCAGGCGTAAGTCGCTTTCACCAGCCCGATCAGCTGGATGCAGCACAGGACCCAGAGGATGTCCCACAGCGAGCCTATCCAAAACAGCTGGATGATGGTGGCAGTGACAAAGAAGGGGAAAATACCTGAGACGATGCACTCGTAAGTCATCCAGATGTGGTGCTTGTGCCACCACATTGCATTGTAGAGCCACTCACGAAAGTATGATTTTGTCCATCGAATCTGCTGGTTGAGCCAGCGCAGAAACTGAGCGGGTGTCTCTGTGTAGCATTTGGAGCAGGCTGTGTATCTAAAGGAAATGGCAAAAATGAGATCTAATAAACCGTCATCAATACAGCAAATATTACACCATCAAGATAACTGTGTCTGATGTCAAATCTGTGCACAATATTGATAAGCGTCTTACTTTGTGGCGTAGCCCATGCTCAGCATTCGGTTGGTAAGATGTCTGTCGTCACCGAATGTGCAGTGAGTTCCCAAAAACTTCTGATTGTACCAGGACTCCAGGAACTGCTGGAGGAGATCGTTCCTGTACAGACCTTCATGGAGCAATTCAAGAAACCACAGACACAAAATAAATATTAGTTACAATGAGCACATGCACAAACAGTGCATTAAAGCAAGGACTACTATTGCTTGACATGTAGAATCATTGTTTTGACCCACATCACAGAAAAACTAAATGTCCTTACCCAAAGGACCACTTATGCAGGACACACAGTTGAAGAAGGACTGGCAGGCCCTTTCGATGTTAAAAGCCATCCAGTACCTAAGACTGCTCATGAAGCTGATGTAAGAGTCTTTCAGGTTGAGGATCATCACATCTCCTCCCACAGCGCCGTACTTGGGGTTACTCTCCAAAACTTTACACAGTTCCACGGTGGCCAGAGGATCCAGCTTAGTGTCTGAATCACACACCTGAGGAAGGAGAAAGAGAGTCATGTCGTAAAAAAAGGTGTGACACTGGAATTTTCTTCTCATAAAATGATCTTAACTGAAAAAACACATTAGGCAAATCAGTTCTACAAGAAAAATACATACCTGTATATAGTCAACTGATGACCCGAATGCTTTAAACGCTGTGTACATCACTTCTCGCTTGCCACCCCACTGCTGCATGATGCACACGCACCTCTTGCTCTGGATCAGGCGCTCTACCTCTTTCCTTTGTGGATCTTCTCCTATAATATAATCAGCATCCCCTCCTGGGCCCATTACTTTATCTATTTCTACATCCTGCTGGGACTGGGTGGGGTCCCACGTATGGTAGTTGTTCCTCCACACATAACAGCCGGGGTCTTGGTCAGCAAACACCTCTTTGAACATGTCCATCATATATAGGTCATCAGGTCTGTTTCCATCTATCACCATAGTGATGTGCAGCAGCTCAGGAGGGTATTTGAGGGCCTTGATGGAGTTGAGGCACTCTCTGAGATAGATGGGGTCCTCCTCGAAAGCCGATACAGTCAAGGCAATGGTTTTGGTAAAGGTGCACTCGTCATTGCGAGCTCTCATTCGTCTGTGCTCAATGAAGGCGAAGAAGCTCTGGACCATCAAGTGGAGTGAGAGGAGTAGTCCATAAAAGCCGAAGGAGACGATGCCATACTTGGAGGTCACCAGCTGGAAACCATCAACATAGGCCCATATCATTACGCCCAGTACCAGCAGAGCAAAGAAGAAAGTGAGGATGGCACGGATTATTGAGCACAGCTTCTTCAATAAAGGTTTCAGCTCCATTGTGTTTCTTTACCTAAGAGACACAAACACACCACATGTTAGTGTGGCCTGTACATGCATAAAGGATGGATTCCTACTGGTCCTGTTCATGCTAAAAATGTACACAGACACTCATAGTACTGTGGTTTGGGAAAAAGGGGTGTATTTACTGGAATTACTTGTTTTATGTGGACTGTGCAAGACACATTAACAAGCTATACAAGTTGGAAATTAATACAGCTACCAGGCATACATAAAACTTTATGCTCCAGTCTATTATTTACCAAGACTGACATGATATGGGACTTTCTGTTATGTAGGTTTTGCACATTACCATTCCACTACCTTTGTATAATATATGTATATAAGTAACTGTATATGTTGTTTTTATTTGTATTTGTTATTTTATTCTAATTTTAAATATTTGTATATATGTTCTGTGTGTGTAGCGTGAAGGGGACTACAACTATCATTTCATTGTGCAGACCTGTGAAAATGAATGTACCTTCAACCTTGAAAGACTTAATTGAAGAATGAATGTCACTGACAACTGTACTCTACTGTAAAAACCCAGTTCAGGTGCAGTAATAACATAAGCTAATAGTTTGTTTACAAAATGTATCAATTATTTTATTTACTCGTCTTAATGTCAATCAGTTGTATATTATTTATATTATATTTAATACATTTTAACATAAAATCATCTTTCATACATGCATAAGTTTCACATGCAAGTTAGCTAAAAGCTATACTTAATCATCCCACTCACACAGAAACAAGCATAATATTCTGATAGAAAACTGCGGACCAAAAAGTAGCTGTACAAAGCAAGACGTTAACACATGTGCTATCCACTGACTAAATAAAATTATGATAATGATTAACTAAAAGAGAAAATAAAAATGTAATAGGCAAAAAAAAGCCTTTTTCATCTTACCGCTAGCAGGAAGCTGATATCTGTTTTTAATTAAATATTTTTAAATCATATCATCTTTGTTGACTTGCCATGATTCTACAGAAATGATTTTGTTTTTATTCAAATGACAAACTATCTCTAGTCATTCAATGTATTGTTCATTCATTGTATTTGTATAGTTCCCTTTAGTTTACCGGTAATTCACCGTCAAGACTGTAAACAAATTAAAAAGAAACTTGATTAAAGATATTAAGAAGTTGTATGTTTAACCCTACCTTATGTCACGTTCCCCTGGCTTTAAATTTGCGAGACATCCACTCGGTGTTTCTCTGTCTGGTAACTTGGCGTAAAGTTAGTAGGCTTTTTAAGCTGCCACCCGGCATGTGAGCGCTTTTTATGTCCAGGGAATTATCAATTACGTTCGCCCCCGCTGACTCAGTCGTGAGTCAGTTCAGAAGCAAGGCGGTGGTCTCAGTTCTCAGGACATCATTGTGCGGCAATGCGGCACACACGGCTGCTTAGTTTTTTCCTTTACCATAGTGATCTACAGTCTGTGACCTCAGACAAGAGAGTTTCCTAAAAAGAAAGGAGGTCCCCGAACTTTTCGTGGTAGGAGCTTCAAACAGGCACAGTGGAGACCAATCAACCCATGTGTTGAATTCCTTGTCTTACTGTTTCCCCTGTGTTTTTATTTGATTGTATTTTTTTTCTTTTCTTTTTACATTTTCTCATTATTTTAACTTTCTAATAACTGTATCCAATCCTCGTCTCTGTTTCAGATGACTTCTGGGGTTGCCTCTCCTGAGGTTTGCTCTTATCTTGACCACAAACCTGTAGCTCACAGATGTATCTGTGCACAAACGTTGTAAAAAAGAAACAACAAAAAACAACAAAAAGATTGCAGTTAATAGTTCAAGACAGGGAGTAGCCTATTCAAGTGTAAAGTCTTGAAGTGATTCTGTTTTGCCAGAAACTGTGTGGTCACTAAACAGAAGAGCTTGGTATTCAATCACATTAACCTTGAGAGGGAAAAGATAAGCCAGACTAGATGCTGCATTCAAGCTTGTACAGAAGTTGGATGTTGCCCTCTGCTGGCTTCTATCTGAAACAGCAAAAGTCAAAAACCCAAAGCTGTAATAATGGGGGGAAGAGAAGAAGGGGGAAGGGGGGCTTG